>JACGAQ010002337.1:0-42796 GCA_014119065.1 Orius insidiosus
TTTTTTACTCCTCTTTACGCCTACAAAATATCAAATTAAGTAATAATTTTTTAAAAGGATGTCCGCCTTTCTTTTCCGGAAAGATTTTTAATTCCCCCCCCCCCCGAAAAATTTACCTCAAATGTCTTTTATTTAAACAAACATTATTCCCTATTCTTCGCTGAAGACATTTTTAATTGATCCTTTGTATTATATAAGTTAATTAAGACCCACGTGCCCCACCCGTGACAGAAACCATACGGAAAATAATTTTAAAAGGGAAGTGTCCAAAACGATATAATTAGAGGTAAAAGAGGTTTTTTGCATAGAAGCGTATCGGGGACCTCTCCCACCTTCGAGTCTCTTCGGCGAAGGGTTGGCGGGGGATTCAGGGTGTACCAGTGAGAGTCGTCCAGTCTTCGAGGAGCGGTAGTGGAGATAATGTCCGCCTTATGTTCACTGTGTTAAGTGTGTGAGTGACATTTTTTTTCAATATTACGCGAAAAAAAAAAGGAGTTAAAAAATTTTTTTTCTGACAAAAAGAGCAGACTAAGCTTCACCTTTTGGGATCTGTATGGTGGCTCTAAGGAATTCTAATCACCACCCACTTCCAGGCGTGACACTCCCCCACCAAAGTAAGTTTTCAATTTTTTTTTTTTTTAATAAAAAATAAACAATACAAACGAAAGTAAACTCTCAATTTTATTGTAATTTTTTTATGTGAAAAAAATCAATGTAATTTCTAGTTTTATAGGTTGAAAAAGAAAGGGGGTAATAAAAGGAGACTTCAATGAACGAGAACGAAGCTTTTAGCGTATTTTCATAATTTTAATATTAAAATCTTTAATATTTGAATCCCCATCTTCATTATCTTAAGGACGCATGCAAATTAAAGACTCCTGAGTAATGAAGTCTTCGTAACCTTTATGAAAGTCGTTAAGTAATAAAAAATCAATCCTCTTTCGTAAATGGTGGCCCGAAAATTGAGTCATTGGGAGAAAGAAGAAAGAGTTCTATTGATAGTTTCTTTGTGATTTAAGTCACGTCGTAGAAGGGATTTGGACAAAAATAATATTACATAAAATCTGTTCCACTCCCATTTTTTTCTCGATTTCCTTTCACTGTTCTTTATGCTTTCTTTGTCCCGGGCGTTCTTATAGAAAACATATACTGAGGTTTTTTTAAATGAACAATAAAGTGCGGAAGTTATCAAGTTCTCGTTAAGACTTTAAAAAAGAAATTATTTTTTGATTATTTTTTTTCTCTTCTAATATTTAAAATAGAAAATTTAGAAAGTAAATGCGTGTTTTCTTAACAAAAAAAGAGGGCAGGACGTCATTTTCAAGATCGGTCATAGAAGAGCGATTCGGACGAAAGCGACAGTTGTGTTTTTTTTAGGGGATCTAGTGAAACTGGAATTCTGCGGTTCGAAATAAAGGATGGAAGCCATTATAAAAATTTGGTAAAACTATGAAAAAGTACTTGTTTGAAGAGCATCCAACGAAAACTTCTTTAAAGAGAAGTAAAAATATAGGAGGGGGAAGTATAAAGGAGGGGAAGTATAACGGAGGGAGAAGTACTCGTATAAAGAAGGGAAGTTTTTTTGTTTTCAAAAATTTTCCAATTTTTTTAAGTATCAAGGTAGAAAATGGAATTTTCGCCGAAGGGAGGTCCCTCTCGTAACGAGTGGACCAATGAAATTTCTCCCTTCTAATATGATAATTAATGTAGAAAATTGATAATTTTTTTTACACCAAAAATTTTTTAAAAATATAAGGAGTATTTGGTGAGAATTTGGTGAAAATCGGATGAAAACTGTGACCGTAAAGTGTTCCGGAAAAAAATGCTACGGACGGACGGCCGGCCGGCGCCGCAGACAAAGTTGAGATCGGTAAAGATCAATATTCGAATTGACCCTACAAAAACTTAAACTCCAGAAATTGTGAAAAAGGCTTAAACGCCACTTTCGGGTAGCCGAAGAGAAGGGCCTTAAAAATTAGGTTTTCATCATAAACTTAGTAAAATATTTGTTGTGCAGGGGACAAATCCTTGTTGCAATTTCGATTTTTTCAAGATTCCACAAAAACTACCCCCCCCCCCCTGTCCACAAGACATCCACACAATAAACGCCATTTCAGTTTTGGCAAATTTGAAGACAATAAAATTTCAGTTTCTAAATTTTTATCATAAAAAAGATCTTTAAATATACGAAGATTCTAAATCTCGCCTCAAAAAGTCAAAAATAAGAAGGGAAGACGAGAAAATGCCGACTTTTTGATAAAAACGTGATTTTTTTTAGTTTTTCAATTATTTTAACATTTTCTCTGTTTTCGATGCCATGGCAATATGGCAGAATTATAAAAATTGTTTTTTTAGATTCCTTGAGAAATTCAAAACGCTTTTATAATATTTTCTTTTATGTTTAAACAAATTTAGACTCCATTTTTATTACCTCATTTTATAGCTTGGTAAGTAAGTAGTAGTACTTTAAACTACCCCCCCCCCCCTCCACATGACACCCACACAATAAACGCCATTTCAGTTGTGGCAAATTTGAAGACAATATTTCAGTTTCTAAATTTTTAAATCATAAAAAAAGAGCTTAAAGTATACAAAGATTCTAAATCAGGTCTCAAAAGGTCAAAAATAAGAAGGGAAGACGAGATAAAGCCGAATTTTTGGAGAAAAACGTGATTTTTTTTTTAGTTTTTCAATTATTATAACATTTTCCCTGTTTTCGATGCCATGGCAATGTGGCAGAATTTATAAAAATTGTTTTTTTAGATTCCTTGAGTAATTAAAAACTATAATATTTTCTTTATGTTTAAACAAATTTAGACTATATTTTTATTACCTCATTTTATAGCATGGTAAGTGCGTAGTAGTACTTTGGGTTCTTAACAAGGCCTCTTCACTTGGGAAAATTTACAACGTTAAAATTCTAACCGCTACTAAAAGGGGAGGTTTAGCACACCCACATAATTCTATTTTACCATCATCCAAGACAAGAAGATTGCCATCTTCACTTTTCAAGGCATCGTAAACCCAGATTTTATCTCAAGAAGAGTGAAACGTGTATTCAAAACATTTTTTTTCTCTCCCTCTACCTTCTTTTCGAAAAATCACTTGTAAAACGGTTCCTAAATGCTTAAGATAGCGTGGAAGATTCAATTCAGAAAAGGTTTTCACCTTCAGTTACGTAAAAATAACATGTTTCCTTGATATGGAAAAAATTGTTTTTTTAATAATACGTGCATATCGAAATGTCTTTTTTTTTTTTTTTTTTTTTGAAAAGACGTAACAAAACCTTTCTCCAGGTGAAATATTAGAATTGAATTATAATAAATCAAAATAATTTTTTAAAAATTTTTATGGTCCATTTTTTAATAAAATACCATCTTAAAAGTGCTCATTGTATGTAAATTTGAAACGTTTTAGAAATTTTTGATCGCCCATTATTCTGTCGATTTGACTTTTTGAAAATGATACTCCGAAATAGTTGAAGAAAGGTGCGGAATTCAAACGCTTTCTCATCTTTCTTTTTTTTTTTTATTTGAACAAAAGGTAAAAATTACGTTTATCTTTAGTTATAAAGATTAATTTGTCTGTTTTACTTCTGTTTTATGAAACGCAATGCGGAAAGCTCGCCGGGCGTTGTTTTAATAGTTGGCATTTACTACCGGTTCCCCATGAACTCCACTTTTTTATCGGAAAGGTCAAATGTATGATTTTTCACTCAGAATCAATATCTGCACAATTTAAAGTTCAATTTTTTTAACTTCAAAAGTATAAAATTTCGCACTCTTAGGTGGGTTCTTTATAGTTTAAATCTTAAAAGCCTTAGTTTTTCTGAGGGTTTATTCTGAAAGAAAGTACTTGTTTGAAGAGCTTCCAACGAAAACTTCCTTAAAGAAAAGTAACAATATAGGAGGGGGAAGTATAACGAAGGGGGAAGTATATTGGAGGGGAAGTATAACGGAGAGGGAAGTATAAGTCAGGGGAAGTATAATAGAGAGGGAAGTATAACGTCTCGTAATGGGTAGAAGAATGAAATTTCTCCCTACTAAAAAAATTATAATTAAAAAGTGGCAATTTTTTTACACCAAAAATTCGTAAAAAATATAAGGAGTACCTAATTGGTGAAAATTTGGTGAAAATCGGAACAACGGTTCGGCCGCAGCGAATTTTTTAAAATTTCAAACAGACATACGAGTATCTCCGCCATTTTTTCGAAATTCAAAAATCGTCCCAGTTAGTATCTTGTTCGCCGGCTAAAGAAATTTGTGTGAAAATTTGGTGAAAATATGATGAAAACTGTGGCCGTAAAGTGTTCCGGAAAAAATGCTACGGCCGGCCGGCACCACAGACAAAGTTGAGATCGGTAAAAATCAATATTCGAATTGACCTCCGGGGTCTGGAAGACCCTTCCCCAAAAACCCGACGTGGAGGGTATCGCAATAACTTCTTTAAGGAAGTTCAAAAAATTCACAAATACCTATAAATTTTTGTCACCCTGAAAAAAATATTTACCCCCCTAAAAACGTAACATTTTCTAACAATTTAACGGTTTAAATGTCCGCTATTTATTTTCTTTCTCAACCTTTAGAATCTAGATTATTTTTATCGAGGTTTTTAAAAACCAAGAAGCGCGTTTTCCTTCGAATCTTAATCCCCAGAAGGCCAATTAAAAAGGATTTTAAATGAACAATTTATCTTTCTTTATCGGTGACAAACAATTTAGCCTGTTTACGTGCAAAATTCGAAAATAAAACTGAAACAGGTAGCTTTCTCCCTCTCTAAAAAAAAAACCTCTTCGCCAGTTTCGTAACAAAGAGAGTGATATATTTTAAACTCATTTCGGCTTATAGGGTTAGACTAAAAAATCCTATATGTGAGGTTGAGTCAAAAAGATCAACATCTGTAATAACGAAATCGACGAACAAGGAAGTTAGTTTTTCGGGATATTAAGCAATGAATTCCAGTTTTCTGTATAAAAGAATGTGGGTAATCAAGGAACTGGTCAGATCGGAATTACAAAAGATTTTTGAAATGACCCATATTTAAGATTAGCGAATAATGTAAAACTGGAGGAAGCCCAAATCACGCGGGTAACTCTCAAAAATAAGATAAAAACTGTGTTTTTCCTGATGGAAAATAGAAAACTATCATTAATGGTGTTTCTCTTGGAAGAGGCCGTAGGAAAGGGGCTTTTTGATCGAAAAACCGAGAAAAACACTAAAATAATTGGCGTAAAGGTCGAAAAACTTGAAAAATTTCCCTTTGCTATATCGGATTAAAATAGTGGTCGCTTGGGTGTGAAATCGTCCGAAAATTCAGTCAAAAGAGGCCTAAAATCTACGGAAAACGCCTGAAAATTGTGGTAAAAAGGGTGTTTTTTCCGATGGAGTACAGCTCAAGGGGTGTTTTATTAAACAAAAAAATAAGAAAAAAAATTAAAGGGTGTTTTTCGTATGTAAATAACGAAAATTGGGGACTCTGGACCAAAATGTCGTGGAAATTAACAGAAAAGATGGTTCCTCGGCCATGAAAAAATGTTTTTCGCCCACAAAGGGTATTTCTAGGGAGGAAAGATCTTAAGAAAGCCTTAAAAAGAAAGAAAAAAAGCGAAAAATTTTATGAACGCCCAAAAATCTGGATAAAAACGTGTTCTTTTAGCAAACAAATTGAATAAATTGCTGTAGTATATGATTAAAAGATGGTCTCTTGGCTTAAAAACTAAAAAAAAGTTCAAAAACTGAAAGTGTTTTAAAACGAAGTTTCTGGGCAGCAACACTGAAAGAAACGACTATAAAAAATCAAGGACTACTTAAAATCAGGTACTGCCTATATATTGTATTGCTTTTAACTTCCTTAAAGAAATTATTGTGATACCCTCCACGTCGGGTTTTTGGGGAAGGGTCTTTTAGACCCCGGAGGGTCAAATCGAATATTGATCTTTACCGATCTCAACTTTGTTTGTGGTGCCGGCCGGCCGTCCGTTTTACAACACTTTACGGCCACAGTTTTCAACCGATTTTCACCAAATTTTCTTTTGAACAAGAAACTAACGAGGGCGATTTTTGAATTTCGAAAAAATGGCGGAGATATGTCTGTTTGAAATTTTAAAAAATTCGCTGCGGCCGAACCGTTGGTCTGATTTTCACTAAATTTTCACCAATTATTCCTTATATTGGGTTTAAAAAATAATCATATTTTTTACATTAATTATCATTTTAGTAGGGACAAATTTCATACTTCCACGCCTTACGAGAGGGACCTAGGGACAAAAATCCCATTATTTCTACCGAGATACTTGAAAAAAATTTTTGAAAAAAAGAACTTAGAAAATATTTCGGAAAAAAACGCAAATTTAAAAAAGAAAACAGAAAATTTTTGAAAAAAAATCCCCCTCTGTTATACTTCCCCTCCTTTGTACTTCCCCCTCCCTTATACTTCCCCTCCCTTACATTTCCTCCTCCGTTATACTTCCCCTCATTTATACTCCTCCCCGTTCTACCTACCGACTGCGCCAAAAATGTAAGTTAACACGGCCCCCTTGTTATCCCTCGAGAAATTAAATGCTGGATACGGGTCTGTAAATCATTCGTATGCAAAATAGCATTACAAAAAACACTTCTGCCAGCAAAAAAATTCATAAATCGTTAAAATCTATGATCTTCGTTGAAGTTCCAAGATTAATTACATTTTAAAAGATTAGAGGATCGAAGACGTGAATCGATAAAACGAATATTAATCATCTCTGTGATCCCGGCGCTTCGGGGGGTCACAGCGTGACTTCTTCGGTCACCAGGTGTTAAGTATTCCTCGGTTACAGAAGTTAATTTCTCAATTATTATATAATAAACGCCCTTGAGAAAACTTCCCTCTCCTTTTTAATCCTTTTCGGTAAAACCCATTTTTTGGTATACAAAATTTAAAGATGACCTTTAAAAAGAAGATCCTTGAATCAACTTTCTAAAGACGTCACGTGAAGTATCGCAGTAGCTCCTTTTTTTTCACTTCTTTTTTTGGGTGTAAATTGCGATATCCTTGAATCGGATATTTTTAAGTGCGGAGAAAACAATAGGGGAATTTTCAGTAGTTTGACGTCTAGCAATCTTGATTGATTTCCATTCCTTACAAGGCACCATGTGAAAGAAAAAGGACTTTATGTATGTCAGGGTTGTTTTCATCGGGGAAAAAAATTCTATTTGTTATTAATAAAACATTAAATTAATTTTAATTTAAAACATCTAAAGGGCAAACTTTTTCTGCTGTTAGGCTATGTTCTAAGTGGTTTGGAAAAGATTTTTTTTGTGTCCTAAATTAATGAATCCATAATGTAAGTGAAAGATTGATTAGCGATCGTCCTTGAAGAAAATGGACCAATGAGATGTAAGTTTAGGGCAAACATTGTTCTTTTTTTTTTCTTGAAGAAAATGGACCAATGGGATGTAAGTTTAGGGCAAACATTGTTCTTTTTTTGTTCTTGAAGAAAATGGACCAATGGGATGTAAGCTTAGGGCAAACATCGTTCTTTTTTTGTCCTTGAAGAAAATGGACCAATGGGATGTAAGTTTAGGGCAAACATTGTTCTTTTTTTGTTCTTGAAGAAAATGGACCAATGGGATGTAAGCTTAGGGCAAACATTGTTCTTTTTTTGTCCTTGAGGAAAATGGACCAATGGGATGTAAGTTTAGGGCAAACATTGTTCTTTTTTTTTTTGTCCTTGAAGAAAATAGACCAATGGAATGTAAGCTTTGGGCAAACATTGTTCTTTTTTTGCTGGCTTTTTTATAAGTAGTTTGGAAAAGATTTTTGGGTGTCCTAAATTAATGAATCCATAATGTAAGTGAAAGATTGATTAGGGATCGTCCTTGAAGAAAGTGGACCAATGGGATGTGAGTTTAATCTTAACGAGGACAACCGAGAGTGAGAGAGAATCTTGAGAATCAAGTGTCGTTTCTCCTATAAAACTGACGTCAGTCCTTCAGTAGCTATTCGATTTGTTTAAATCAAAGTCGGAAAATAGGAACGATTTGTTCACGTGAAGGGGGTTCATCCGAGCGTGGAGGAAAGTCAAAAGAAGACACGAGGAAGGAGTTGCAGAAGTCCCGGGTTTTCTTTTTCTTCTAAAAACCTACCTTCACACTCCTGCATTAGTTTAAGCCTGTTAACCATCTGGGTCGTCTTTAATAACTCTCTCCCGTGGTTTACTGTTCCACTCGTGAATATAATAAAACGTGTCCAATTATAAACCATCCCGTGTCGCTTTCACGTTTTGATTCCCATTTTTAATCCATTTACAATATCAAATATTGAACGGTTTTGTCTCTTCAAAATCATTGCCCTACTATTTTGCCTGATATTTCAAACATTCTTACAGTTGTCTCTAAAGGAATTTGGAGACATTTTCAGAATTTCTAAGAGCCTTAAGACATAATGGCATTTTTAGAAGAAAAAAACTAGTTCTCACTTGTTTTTTAACCTTCTACTAGGCATTTGAAGGCATTTTAGAGTGATTTCAAATATGTTTCAACCCGATGGAATTTTTTAGCTTCGTTTTTATTATGTTCTATTGATTCATTTCCAGCGAAGGAACTCTCTTTTTCTGTATTTTCAGAGGTTTCGTGGCTCTATTAGGCAAGAAACCTCCTATTTTAGGAATTTTTAGACGTTTTCTCAATCTTTTGACCAAGAGAGCCCACTTTTTTGCGTTTTTATTGTGTTTCTATTTAATTTTTTCCAGCGAAGGAACTCTCTTGTTCTGGATTTTTGGGGTTTCGTGGCACTTTTGCCTAAAAAAACCTCCTTTTTTACGGATTTTTACGGATTTCGGGACGTTTTCCTCAACCTTTTGACCTAAAGAGCCCACTTTTTTTGCAGACTTTTCAGTACACTACCCTAGAATACGCTTAAAAATAGTTTTCGATTGCTCATCGACCAAGAAAACCCCTTCTACCGGATTCGTGGGGGTTTTGGTAGCATATTCGGGCAAAAAGCCTCCTCCTTTAACGTTTTTTAAGCGTTTTCTCAGGTTTTTAGGCCGAAAAACCCTGAAAAAACGGGTTTTCAGGCAATTTATGACGTTTTTTGGCGAAGAAAACCATTATATTATGATCATTTTCCTCGTTCTTCCCGCCAAAAGACTCTCTTTTACCGGATTTTCGGGGGTTTCGTGGCACTTTTGCCCAAAAAAAAAAAAAAAAAAAAAAAAAACATTTTTAAGGATTTCCGGACGTTTTTCTCAATCTTTTGACCGAAACAGCCCACTTATTTTGCAGACCTTTCAGTATTCTACCCTAGGATACGCTTAATAATCGTTTTCGATGGTTCCTCGACCAATTTTGGTAGCATATTCGGGCAAAAAGCCTCCTCCTTTAACGGTTTTTAAGCGTTTTCTTAGGTCCTTTGAGCGAAAAACCAAGAAAAAACTGGTTTTTGGGCAATTTATGACGTTTTTTGGCGAAGAAAACCATTATTATGATCATTTTCTTCGTTCTTCCAAACTAAAGACTCTCTTTTACAGGATTTTCGGGGGTTTCGTGGCACTTTTGCCCCAAAAAAACTCCATTTTTACGGATTTTTGGACGTTTTCCTCAATCTTTTGACTAAGAGAACCCACTTTTTTTGCGTTTTTATTGTGTTTCTATTGATTCCTTTCCAGCCGAGGAACTCTCTTTTACCGGTTTTTCGGGGGTTTCGTGGCTCATTGACCAAAAAAACCTTCTTTTTACGGATTTTCAGACGTTTTCCTCAATCCTTTGACCGAAACAGCCCACTTCTTTTGCAGACTTTTCAGTATTCTACCCCAGAATACGCTTAAATATCGTTTTCGAACAAACCCAAAAAAAAGAAAACCCCTTCTACCGGATTCGTGGGAGTTTTGGTAGCATATTCTGGCAAAAAGCCTCCTCCTTTTACGGTTTTTAAGCGTTTTCTTAGGTCTTTTGGCCCCGAAAAACCCTGAAAAAATGGGTTTTTGGGAAAATGACGTTTTTTGGCGACAAAACCCATTTTTTGGTCATTTCCTTCTTTCTTCCAGCCAAAAGACTCCACTTTTTTTTTCACTATTTTGCGAAAGAAAGCGATTAATAATTGTTTCCCAAGGTTTATCGGCCTATAAGCACTATTTAGATCAACTTTTAAAGCGTTTTTCTCAGTTTTTCGGATAAGATACACCCTTTTTGACGACCCCGAATGGCATTTTTCTAAGGTATTGGGAGATTGTCAACTCCAAGTTCTCTCAGGATTAACTGGGTTTCAGTCGTCTATATCTCGGCTCGCTTTAGACCCCACAATTATAAATTTTTTATATGCATTTTCTAATATATTAATAAAAAGCCTAGCAAATTTCAAGTTGATCGGCTCACAGGTAACAGAGATATAGAACTCTGAAAACCGCTTCGTCAGCCACTGCTCTCCAGATCATGAAATCGACGAAAAGAACGTCATTTACAGTTTTTGGCATTGTTGCTTTAGATGCGTAATCGATATCTGAGAACGCAGAGGGTCCAGAGCAATTATCGTTTAATTACTCCATTGGGATTGTTAGTTTAGTATTCATTACAACATTCCGGCTAAATTCACTTCAATCTTGATAATTAAACGATGTTTTGTTCAATGAGCTTTTAGGTCAAAAACCTTTGAGTTTTCTCAGAGATTGAATTTTCCTTCACAAAAGTTTCATAAACCGAAAACGTTCATTATAACCGGTGAACCTGAAGGCTGCCCCTGGCCGGCTTTATGACATAATGTTCGTATTGTACGCCCCATATTTAGCGGTGTTATTCAAGTCGGGGCCGTTTATGTAACGCCCTCGGGTGGAGTTAACTTTGATAACGTTATATAAAAGTGCCCAAGAAATATAGATCAAAATCGAGTAATTTAGAACTAAAAACTCACGATATTGCAACAGTTCATTTTATCAAAAATTCATTACTTTCAAGTAAACTCAGGAAGTGTCCTCAGACCAAGGATCTTGTGGGAAATATAATCAAGTTCGTAGTAAAATAAGTTTTATCTTCTTTTCGAATCTGTTTTAACGAGGCGTTTAGAAGGTTGGTGCCGTACAGCAATTACTGCCGACGTCGCCATGAAAATCAGTGATTTTATGCTTCCCGGTAGACAAATTGTGGAGAAACGGTGATCAGAAGGGAATTTTATGTCTTTCTTCATTCTGAATCTTCCTGAAGACCTTAAGATAAGATGAAATTCGCTCTACAAAAAGCAGAGATATTGAACTTTTAAAACCCGGTTTTTTCATGGTTACCGAGTTTTTATGATAATAAATAGTTGTTTTAAACGACCTTTCAGCCGAAAATGAATTTCAGAGAACTAATTTCCTACTCACAGTGAACAAGGAAAACACATTTTTTGCCAGATTTTGAGGTGTTTTCCTCAATTTTTCGTCCAAAAGGCCGAATTTTTTGGGTGTTTTCTCAGATTTTGTCCCTACAGGCCATTTTATCCGGATTTTTGAACGTTATATTTAGTGTCTGGAAACCCCTCTTTTTACTGGATTTTCTGGCGTTTTCCTCGAGTTTTTGTCAGAAAGTTCACCTTTTACCGGTTTTTCAAGGTTTTACCTCGGTTTAAAGTTTAAGAAAGCTAATTCTAGAGCCGTCATTAGGCAAGTGAAGGTGGATTAAACTATGTTACAGCTTTCTGCTGGTCTGTGGGAGTGGCTTAAACTATATTACAGCTTTCTGCTGGTCGGTGGGAGTGGCTTAAACTATTCTAGAGCCTTCTATTGGTCTGTGGGAGTGGCTTAAACTATCTTACAGCTTTCTGCTGGTCGGTGGGAGTGGCTTAAACTATGTTACAGCTTTCTGCTGGTCTGTGGGAGTGGCTTAAACTATTTTACAGCTTTCTGCTGGTCTGTGGGAGTGGCTTAAACTATTCTAGAGCATTCTATTGGTCTGTGGGAGTGGCTTAAACTATCTTACAGCTTTCTGCTGGTCGGTGGGAGTGGCTTAAACTATTCTAGAGCATTCTATTGGTCTGTGGGAGTGGCTTAAACTATTTACAGCTTTCTGCTGGTCTGTGGGAGTGGCTTAAACTATTCTAGAGCCTTCTATTGGTCTGTGGGAGTGGCTTAAACTATCTTCCAGCTTTCTTCTGGTCGGTGGGAATGGCTAAAACTATTCTAAAATGGCTTAAACTATTCGTCTAGGTTTTTTTTTTCTATAATTTCTCAACCCAATAAAATAAAAGCCTTTTTGGGGTTTTTAAGGGCTCTTGGCCCAGAAACGCCCTTTTTTCTCTCTTGAGAATTTTTTTCTGCCCGACTGTTAAAAATCCCCACCGATAAAGGGAAATTTTTCTTAGAAATGACGAATGTGTCCTTCGCAGGAGCTAGCCACTCCTAATTTCAGTCTCTACCTCAGATTCCCACTCTCCTGGACCTTTTTAATAGGTTGCCCTTCAATAAAAGAAGGTGCGATTGACTATTTAACCACGGTGTGGTTAGCTCCTCCATTGTTACCAACGAATACAATAGACCCTATTGTTTCAAATAAATAAAACCTGTCGGGCGGTACTTCTTATTGACGTATTATTTCCGAGGACAATGCCGCACGTAGGATTCGATTTCGGCGCTTGCAAATCCTTCCAGGGTCTTTCTTGTCAAACTGACCCTCAAACAAAAAAAGTGCAGTCTGACCAACCTAAATTTTTAAGACCAACGTTCTCTCGTTTTTTATTGGTTAAAAGAGATCAAAAAATCGTCAGGCATTTTTTTTTCCTGTGTTCGTTACTTCCGGAATAAAAAAAGATAATCATTTTGAGATTTTATGAAGCAATTAATTTCTTTTTCATCCCGTTCTACGTCCTCGTTTTTTTTATTTTTAAATTAAGCTTTACGGCCTGAGAGTAAAAGGGGTTTTAGTTAATCTTTTTAAATAATGCAATAACCCATTAAAAAAAAAGAAGTCTGTTACCTAAACTTTTTAAATAAAATAACACGATTGTGACATCTAAAAAAGAAAATATTTTATGACCGGCTTATACCGGCTGAAAAAGGCTTTTTCTTGTCTTTTTCTGATGAGTGATTAACTGAGATGAGATGGTGGAAAAAAATGAAAAGGGGAAAAATAGAATTCCGTTTAGTATGTGCGAGCCGGAATGGCAGATATCTAGATCCGCTCGGTTGCATCGTACACGGCGCATACATCAGACGCGATGACTCGAGCGAGAGGGAGAAAGTGTAGCAGTTACCTCTCCTCGTAGAAAGTGTTTTTTTTTCGTACACACTCCAAGATGTGTTGTTCGCTTATATGAATCCCGGGCTCCGAATGTGAAAACTCTTCCTCGGTTCTAATCCGCAAAAGCCGGATAACCGGCCACCGCGGACGAGACGCCCACCCCTCCCGCCATGAATTCCAAATCACCCCCACTTCCCTTTTCTTCCACTTCCGCCTAACATCAAAACTTTCGGCTTCATTTCAATTTTCTCGACACCCACGTAATTGATTTGAGATAAATATAATCCATTTTATCGCACGTGTCATTTCACTTCTGTCGCCGTGGAAATTCACACGCCAGAACTCGTGGTTTTTTTTCGAGCGCAATTTTTAGAGCAATTATCCCAAAAAAGATTAAAAAAGCGATACTTTTACTTCAACGAGTTCCATTAATAATTAATTAAGGTAATGAATGTAAAGCAATTAATATGAACTTTTTTTCAATTCCTAGCAAACTATAATTAAATCACGTTCATTAGGTTTTTCCCCCGTGAAAATAAAAAAGTTAAAATACCTATCCAGTTTCTAACGAAGTGTCGTTTCCTTGTCAAAAATAGCGTTATTGTGATACGATAAATTGTTTTCAAGGAATCGTTTTCAGGATTTTTCAGGATTTTTACCAAATCTTTCTTCCATGTCTTGAAGGTGTCGAGGGTTTTTTTAAAAACCATCTATGGAGGGTATCACAATAAATTTCTTTTCTTCTTAGGTACTTGATTTTTTACTTCCTTAAAGAAGTTATTGTGATACCCTCCACGACGGGTTTTTGGGGACGGGTCTGCCTGACCCCGGAGGGTCAATTTGAATCTTTACCGATCTCAACTTTGTCTGTGGTGCCGGCCGGCCGTCCATTTCCGGAACACTTTACGGCCACAGTTTTCTACCGATTTTCACCAAATTTTCACACAAATTTCTTTAGCCGGTGAACAAGAAACTAACCAGGGCGATTTTTAAATTTCAAAAAAATGACGGTCTGTTTGAAATTTTAAAAAATTGCTGCGGCCGAACCGCTGGTCAGATTTTCACAGAATTTTCACCAATTACTCCTTATATTTTTAAAGAATTTTTGGTGTAAAAAAATTGCCACTTTTTAATTATTATTTTTTTTAGTAGGGAGAAGGTAAGAAGTTCTAGGCTTCATCAATGACATCAGATGACAAATATTCTTCTACAAAATCCGCGATAAATTGGTTTGGCCACTCCTCTGGAGTTGGCCCTGATAGGGCGCCACGGCAATATGACGAGAGCCCCCGCCTGGGTCCTCCCCCCTCCCTTAATGGACTTATGGGCTTGTCCAGAAAAGAAGAAGAATGGATTAACCAATGAGGAAGAAGTCCTCTTGCTCATCGGTTAAATCCTATTCTTCTTCTTTTTTAAAAATAAAAAAAAATAGTAGGGAGAAATTTCATACTTCTACCCATTACGCGAGGCACATTCGTAGGCCAAAGAGCCCATTGTTCTTGACACTTATTTCTACTTAGCTTTTTAACCTTTTTTACGCAAGAATGGCCACGATCCGTCTGTACTCGCGCTGAATGAGCTTCAACATTTTTATTTATTTTGAGAAAGTTACCTCGTGTAGCTCCAGAGACAGAGCTTTTGAGCGTTTTTTTGTGATGCTAATCGTCGACGACGTTTTCATGTTCTTATATTCAAAAATCAAGCATTTCACACCAATTTAAGCCCATTTTAACGTTTTCTTGCCAAAGAAACCCATTTTTGGGCGTTTTCTATCGACTATGAACCAAAAAACACCCGATTTGCATGATTTTTTGGGGCTTTTCTTCCATTTCCCGGTCCAAAAGCACCGGTTACTATCGACTCCTGGGTGTCTGAAAAATCGTCGAGGTGATTGCACTTCCTTCAGGGAGAGAATTAAGCATAAAAAATATCACCTTATTATCCAACTACTTTAATAAGATGCATGCGGTCAGAAATTGGCAAACATGCACTTTCTAAACATCACGAATTCTCGCAATAACGATTTCCCGTTTTGTCAAAATACAGAGCGCTTCCTGAGTCTTAAGATGTGGAGGTCAAGGAGGTGCTTAAGAAAAAGATTTCGAAATGTCGACCTTTTAAGAGGACAAAAAAACGTAAAGACAATTGAGCTCCTTAAAAAAAAGGGTGAAAGTCATTTTCGGGAAATCAGAACCGTTTGCCCAATACTCCATGAATGGCTTTCAAATTGGCGACAAAACAAAAGGATTTCGGTGGAAAGTAATCGGTCACTTTCTTGACTGAAAAGTGGGGAAGAATCCTCAACGATGGGGAGTCCAGGAAGCGGCGTGCAGTGAATAGCGGGCGTTCGACCGACTCCGTGACTGGAGAATAAACAATACACGAACCCCCTCACTTCCTATCGACTTCATAACTCCCATTTCCATAAAACGCCGATCTGTTATGCGATATTTAAATGCGGGACGATTCATGAACTCATTAAACCCATCTGAATTCTTCCGTATTTCCCTGAAAATCTCAGAAAGCTTGAAATTAACCACCTTTTCCCGTTTATAAAGAAGTTACTTCCCAGTTCTCACTAGACTATAAATATGAACCATCCTTCTTTCTGATTGATTTTCTATGTAGTATGCCTTTGAAACTGATTTATGGTTGACGTGAAGCTATTTATTTTCAATCTTCTTTAATTTTTTTGTGTTTTTTTATGGCTTTCTCTTTATTTCTTAAACTCGTCCGGTGGCAAATCGCCGCCCTCCTCCCCAAAAAAATATTTTCAGACATGAAAAAAACGCGAAAAGTGTTTCTCTTGTTCAAAAGATCTTTAAAAACGCCCAAAAAGAAGAAAACCCTGTGGAAACCCTTTAAAAACGCTTTTCCTGGCCATGAGATCATGAGTGATGGAAAAGTTCATTTTAGGGCACCCGCTACCGTATATTAACGTCCTTAAAGAAGTTATTGTGATACCCTCCACGTCGGGTTTTGGGAAGGGTCTTCCAGACCCCGAAGGGTCAAAATTGATCTTTTCCGAAGTCAAATTTGTCTGTGGTGCCGGCCGGCCGTAGCATTTTTTTTTTTTTTACGGCCACAGTTTTCAAACGATTTTCACCAAATTTTCAAACAACTTTTAACTTCCTTAAAGAAGTTATTGTGATACCCTCCACGTCGGGTTTTTTTTTTTTAGCCGTAAAACAAGAATGTTACGAGGGCGATTTTTGAATTTCGAAAAAATGACGGAGATATGCCTGTTTGAAATTTTAAAAAATTCGCTGCGGCCGAACCGTTGGTCCCATTTTCGCCAAATTTTCACCAATTACTTCTTATATTTTTTAAGAATTTTTGGTGTAAAAAATGATCATTTTAGTAGGGAGAAATTTCGTACTTCCACGCCTTACGAGAGGGACCTCTTTTGGGCAAAAATCCCATTATTTCTACCTTGATACTTACAAAAATTGTCAAAATAAATAAAGGTTAGAAAATTTTTCCAAAAAATAAAAAGCACAAATTTAAAAAAGAAAATTTAGACGAATTTTCAAAAAAAAAAAAAAAAAAAAAAAAAAAAAAAAAAAAAAAAAAAAAAAAAAAAAAAAAAAAAAAACTCGGAAAATTTTGTGAAAAAAAACTGAAAATTTTTCCAAAAAAAAACTTGGAAAATTTTTGAAAAAAAAAACTTCGCCCTCCGTTATACTTCCCTCTCCGTTATACTTCCCCTCCCTTATACTCCCCCCCTCCTATATTTTTTTTCTTCTCTTTAAGGAAGTTTTCGTTGCTCTTCAAACTAGTGCTTTTCTTACGTAGGCCCCCTTATAAAATTAAATCCTACACTACTAATCAATGTTTGTTTTTCGCCTCCCTTGTTCCACGCCAATATTTACTTCTTAATCCATAATTCATTTTTTTTTCTTTTTTGTTCCAGAATCGGATCATGCGGTGGAATGATTTATGGATAGCAATCGGTAAGCATTTTTGACATATTAAAATTTCATGTTTGAAATTTAAATTTTCATTGTTTGGGTTATGCAAATATGACGTAAGGATATGAGAACTTTTAATATGAGAAAACGTCCTTGAGAATTTGAATTTAGATCGAGATTCTGCAGAAATCTTCGTTGTAAATGTCAAGAACGCCGATCTTGTATGCAGGGTCCATCAAAGTCGAAAGTTGCGTCAGGGTATCACCGTTACCTAACGGAGCCACGCCTCTTCCTATACAAATAACACGTTTATCAGTAGCTCTCCGACGAACTTTTCAATGCCAATTATCAAAAGATTTGAAAGTTCATTTTAGACATAACAGTGACAAATCCGGTTGCGTTCTGTCAACAGTAGCCTCTGTATAAAATATGGTTTCTCCATTATCTTGGGGCGGTTGGTCTAAGTTACGCAAGGAAAGCACGTGTGAGGGGACGTTCACCTTCCACACGTGACTCTCGTCTATAACGCTGAAACTGTAAGCTCAGAGATCTTTTTTTAAAAATAAGTTCGACTTTCATAGCTCAGAAAAGCCTTCGGGTTTCCTTGACTTTCGCTTTCTGGACAATCTCTTTAGAAAAATTCGGTTTAATACCTGAGACAACGCCCACCTGCTTTGTAGGGCAAGGGAAAGGAAAATAAGTTCGCCTTCTATAATTTCGTGACCGAAAGTTTATTTACATTTTTTTCCAAGTCTCAGGTGTAGAATGCCCATTAGAAGCAATTAGGTAAAGGATAGACCGGTGATGATTAAGAATATGTGGGACGTGGGATTATTCGTCCTCGTCGAAAAGAAACAATACGAAAATAATTTTTTCGCTGAACTTGATTTTTTTTAAGAGACAACAACCTTGTGCACAAAAAGTAGAAGTGAAAGAATCTATTTTTGAATCATTTAAAGGTCAACTGGTTTTCTTGTTCTGGTCCAAATTATAAGTCGTGCGAATCAAGTGAAGCGTTAAAAAGGAGAGAACGAAGGTTAAATATTATATTCGAGGTCTTTCTAGAAGCCCCTTAAGCTATCAAGTTGCAGCAGGTGAAATAAAAGTCTAAAAATGGTGTTTTTGGGCCGGAAAAACATATAAATTTTTTTGTTTATACAGTTCCTTGATTTTTGGTGTACAAACACCAGTTTCATGGGGTTTCCGAGCGTTTAACACCTTCCTTAACGAGTTTTGAGTAATTTTTTTCGATTTTCTGGTATGGAAAACGGCGTTTTAGGTGTTTTACAGGCGTTGAACATCTTTTTAGCGGCGTTAGGAAATTTTTCCTCCATTTTCTGGTCGAGAGAAAAGGTTTTTTGGCCTTTCAATATTCTTTTGCCTAATAAAAACCCTTTATACCAATACCTCTGGTTCATTTGAGGATTTTACCGTATTCATTGATTTTTGGTGTAAAAACACCAGTTTCATGAGGTTTCCGAGCGTTTAATACCTTTCTTACGAGTTTTGGGTCATTTCTTTTGATTTTCTGGTACAGAAAACCGCGTTTTATGTGTTTTACAGGAGTTGAACATTTTTTTAACGGCGTTTTTAAAAATGGAAAGAAAAGACGCTAAGAAATGCGGCTAAATGGGCGTTTCTTCAACTGAAAACCATTGAAAATCCCATGAAGATCGTTTCTTTGCTGAAAATCCTAGGAAAACTCCTGAAAATTTGGTACAGTGGCTATTTTAAGGGAAAAGAAGTGTAGGTACAAAAATGCAGAAGGATGTTTTTTGGTCAGAAATCCTAGAAAAACGGACTTTAACCCTATAAATACGACAGGATAGTCGGCAAAAGGGGCTTTTCTCGAACTTGAGACCTTGGAAAACGCCCAGGAGGTTTCCTGGAGAAACGTAGAATTTTCTGATCTAGAAACATCCTTCTGCATCTTTTTTTCAATTTTTTTGGTTTGTAAAAGAGCCGATGTATCGAATTCTAAGGAGTATTCCTCGGCTTTCCTGCCAAGAATCAACCTCCTGGGCGTTTTCCATGGTCTAGAAAATCCTAGGAAAACTCCTGAAAATTTGGTACAGTGGCTGTTTTAAGGGGAAAGAAGTGTAGTTACAAATATGCAGAAGGATGTTTTTTTGGTCGGAAATCCAAGAAAAACGGACTTTAACCCTATAAATACGACAGGATAGTCGGCAAAAGGGGCTTTTCTCGAACTTGAGACCAAGGAAAACGCCAAGGAGGTTGATTCTTGGCAGGAAAGCCGAGGAAAACTCCATAAAAGTCGATTCATCAGCTCTTTTAGAAACCAAAAAAATTGTAAAAAGATGCAGAAGGATGTTTCTAGGCCTTAAATCCAAAGAAAACGAACTTTAATCCGCTGGGAAGGAAGTTTTTGATCGAAAAAACATCTTGAAATCCGGAAATATGTGGCTCTTTAGCCAAAAATCGAGAACAACGTCCAAAAGTTGTTTTCCAGCCTGAAAGACTGACAAAACACCAGAAAACTTTGCAAAAATTGTATTTCTTGAACTAAATCTACCTAGAAAAAATCCTAATACCACGTAACTCCTGTTTAGAGGGGTGAAAAAAAAAGTTTTAAAAAGGAATCACTTTTTAAATATTATTATTTATTTATATTTTATTTTATTTATTATTTATTTTAAACCCCATTTTTACTGGATTTTCAGAAGTTACCCTACATTTTTAAATATTTCAGCCCCATTTTTACATGACAATTTCCTCAGTTTTTTTTTCTTTTTTTTTACAGAAAAATGCAAATTTTGCCATAATTATCTGACGGAAAAACCCAATTTTTACAGGAGTTTTTCTTGGTTTTTTGGCAATGAAACCTTATTTCACATGACTTTTGGTTTTTTGAAGAAAAAAACCTAATTTTTACCAGATTTTTAGTTGTTACCGTAAGTTTTGCGATATTGCAGCCCCTTCTCAAAAAATGGCAATTTCCTCATTTTTTTGTCACAAAAACCTCCTATTTGAGAGTTTTTCTCGATTTTTATATCAGAAAACCCCCATTTTTTACCAAATTTTCGTAAGTTCTCCTCGGTTTTAATTACCCTGACCTTCCCAACAATACAGATTGATGGTAAAATCTACCACAGCCAGCCGGTTTAATTTACATTCCTGTTTCCATCGATCGATATTGCAACCCCTTGTCAGAAAATGACAATTTCCTCAGTTTTTAGACAGAAAAAACCTAAATTTTTGGAGTTTTTCTCCGTTCAAAACGTGATTTCAAACGGTGATTTCAAAACGTCACATTTTTTTCTCAGAATCCAGGATACTAAATTAATTGTTACGCAATTAATTTATAAAATTAAGGAATCGTAACAAATGTAAATAAACTTTCTATTCGAAACGATTTGCTTAATTCGTGATGAGCATGCCTGGCAAATAAAAGGAAGAATGTACCTAATTAAAAGTGTTTTTATTGACTTTTTTTTTGTTTTCGAACGAAAAATCAAACTTTCTCTATATTTGTTTCAATACGATGACCCTTGTGGGTGAAAATTGCGAAATTGTGATATCATTACATAATCGGAAGAATTTTAAAAAATGGACTGCCACAATTACCACCTTATGTTAACAGATAAAAGAGGCCTTTTACGTGACTTGTTCACTCTGTTCGTGTCCTCGCTCCTGGGTTTGAAACACGTCGCTTCACCGCATCATGTGGAAATCCTGCAGACCACACGATCTAATACGGTCACGAATCGGCAATGGGAATAATAATATGTTTGACAAAAAAAAAATCCGATCGACTTCACGGAATTTAAATGCGATCGCTTTAAACTAAGTTAGGTCATGAAACATTTCTCAACATTCTGAAAGCCGTCTATCGTCGTTATTTTGATAACTTAGGCCTGTAGCCCCAGGTTGTAATTCCCGTAGGAAACAACTCTATAACTAATAAGAATAATATACCTCTGGTAATAAAAATAATATATCTCTCGAAATAATATAAGCAGGTTGATTTATGTGGAGAATCTACCTTTAAGGCGTTTTAACTTCTTTAAAGAATTTATTGTGATACCCTCGACGTCGGGTTTTTGGGGCCGTCCGGCCGGCCGTAGCATTTTTTTCCGGAACACTTCACGGCCAAAGTTTTCAACCGATTTTCACCAAATTTTTACACAAATTTCTTAAGCCGGTGAACAAGAATTTCGGCAAATTTTTGAATTTGGGAAAATGGCGGATTTAAATTTTAAAAACTGCGCTTCGGCCGAACCGTTGGTCCTATTTTCACTAAATTTTCACCAAATCTTCGCGTTAATTCTAACACCGGACAAGTCATTTTTACAAGGTTTCAGGAGAGCCAAAATACGGATTAATTTCTCATTTGAATCAATGCATTACCTGTTGGCTAAATCGTAAACTACGCGTTTTCTGTTGGTAATAGGGTTAAACTACCAACCGAATTCGATTCTCCAAAAATTTACCATCAGAAACTATACCTAACTCAAAATTGATAAAAATGACTTATCCGGTGTTAGAACTAACGCGACGAAATACTATTTTTAACGAATTTTTGAAGTAAAAAAATTGTCACTTTTTAATTATCATTTTATTTAGTAGGGAGAAATTTCATACTTCCACCCGTTACGAGAGGCGCATCCCTAGGGCAAAGAGCCCATTATTTCTACCTCGATACTTACAAAAATTTTCGAAAAAAAAACTTGAAAAATATTTTGAAAAAAAAACTGCAAATTTTGCAAAGGAAACTTAGAAAATTGTTCAAAAAAACTTGGAAAATTTTATGAAAAAAATACTTCCTCCTCCCTTAAACTTCCCCTCCCCTTATACTTCCCCCTCACTTATACTGCCCCTCCTATATTTTTACTTCTCTTTAAGGAAGTTTTCGTTGAAAGCTCTTCAAACTAGTACTTATTGTTCAAAACACACAATTTGGGCGAAATTTTGGGAATTTTCTTCGATCTTTCTGCCAAAAAATCACACACACTCTTGGGCATTTTCAACCGTCTACCTAAAAACACCCTCTTCTTCTTCACTCTTTGGTCTTAACGTACCCTGACCTTGAAAACAAGAAATTCGAACAAAATTGCTCAGTGGGAATCGAACCTTATCTCCCCTAGTTCGAAAAACTTGAAAAAACTCTCAGAGATTTCGGGGAATTCTTAACAACTCTTGAAGTCAATTGTTCAATGACGGAAGATTCAATAATAAAATTAGCATATGAAGCCATAACGGAAAAGGAAGGATTAATCTATCCCAAGGCGGATTTTCGGCAAGGATTTCCCTCAGAAAAAAAGGAAAATCTTATGAGTAAATAGAGCACGGAAAGCTATACCATAACATCATATAATTAGTCGATAATGGGTACCCAGGCGTCTTCTGCAATGGCGTTTTTTTCAAAGCGCCTGTTAACAGGTTGTTTACGAACGGCATAAAGAGTGAAAGGGCATTTAATTTTGACCTTCGCCGCGGTTCCTTTCCTCATTACAAACGGAATCAACAAACACGTTCGCCCTCATTGCCTGATCGATCAAAGTTGTGTAACATGACAGGCGTTTTCTCGGAGTTTTACTTTTCTTCATGCTGTCACTTTGATGACGTCTTTTCATCATGTCATCAACTCTCAAATATTAAACATTCGAAGACGCAATGACGCAATTCATTTCACACTTTAAGAAAATAATTAACAGAACCATAAAATATTTATTAAAATTTCTTAACATGTTACACGAATTCTCAAGAGTTCTTAAGCTGAGGGCAACAGGTCAAAGGATGGGGAGAAAAATCGTAAATCTGAGAGGTTCCCAGAGATTTGGATCTTATTGATGGGAACTGAGAGTACAAATTAAAAATTAAGAATGATAGAGTTACAAAACAGTTTTGATGCAACGAGAAGGAAGGGTGCAATTTAAGTTTAAAGTACGTGACTTTTGTTGCGACATAATTTTTTTTTCTTTTTTCAGTTATCCTTTGTAGTTTGACGAGCGGGGTTTTTTCTCTCCGTGGCTCCGAGCTCGTACTTGCTGCCAAAACCAAAGCCGCCGCTGACAAACTAAATCCGACGACTGAAGTGGTAAATTGATTTGTTTATATTTGGATGAAAAAACTGTGTTTTGTAGGTGACAGTCGTTGTGGGTGATGATGGAACGAATACGACTGTGGTTAAAACAAAACCGCTCCTCACTGGAATACCGCAAATTGACTACATACACGACCCTAATTTACCCAGGGAACTGAAAGGCCATAACTTGACGAACTATCCATTTTATAACGCGGTACCCAAGAATATCGAATTTGAATGCGATGGGCTTCACGATGGCTTCTACGCAAGCGTTCCTCATCAATGTCAGGTATGATGAGGCTTCTTAGCTGTCATCCTCAATATATTTTTCAGGTGTACCACCACTGCTTGTTTGGAACAAGATATGACTTCCTTTGCGCCAACTACACCGCTTTTGATCAAAAGACTTTTATTTGTCATTTCGTCTCCGAAGTAGACTGCGTGAATTCTCCAAAATATTTCATAAGGTACACCAAATTTCTATGATTACCCTTATTATTTTAACTTCCTTAAAGAAGTTATTGTGATACCCTCCACATCGGGTTTTTGGGGAAGGGTCATCTAGACCCCGGAGGGTCAAATCGAATTTTGATCTTTACCGATCTCAACTTTGTCTGTGGTGCCGGCCGGCCGTCCGTTGCATTTTTTTCCGGAAAACTTTACGGCCACAGTTTTCAACCTATTTTCACACAAATTTCTTTAGCCGGTGAAGAAGAATGTAACGAGGGCGATTTTTGAATTTCGAAAAAAAGGCGGAGATATGTCTGTTTGAAATTTTAAAAAATTCGCTGCGGCCGAACCGTTAATCCAATTTTCACCAAATTTTCACCAATTACTCCTTATATTTCTTAAGAATTTTTGGTGTAAAAAATTGCCACTTTTTAATTATTAATTATTTTTTAGTAGGGAGAAATTTCGTACTTCTACCCATTACGAGAGGCACATCCCTAGGCCAAAGAGCACATTATTTCTACCTTGACACTTATAAAAATTTTCGAAAAAAAAAAGAACTTTAAAAATTTTTCAAGAAAAAAAAAAGAAAACCCCGGAAAATTTTTCGAAAAAAAAAACTTAGAAAATTTTTCAAAAAAAGAACTTAAAAAATTTTTCGAAAAATTATACTTCCCCCTCCGTTATACTTCCCACTCCGTTATACTTCCCCCTCCGTTATACTTCCCCTCCCATATACATCCCACTCCGTTATACTTCCCCTCCCATATACTTCCCCCTCTTTAAGGAAGTTTTCGTTGGAAGCTCTTCAAACCAGTACTTTATTTTTAGAAATGAAGCTTTGTATAAACAGTCGGAGACGACTACGACGACGGTGAAACCTCCGCCGACGACAACGACGACGACGACTACAACAGTGGCACCTCCGACAAGAAAAAACGCGGGGGGGAGAAGAAGACGTCCTTATCGCCGGCGAAGGCCTGTTTATGAGTATTACTACGATGAAGATGCCTACGACGAGGAATACTACGATGACGAAGAAGAAGAGCCGCCTCCTCGAAAATCAAACAGAAGACAACAAAGACCCTCAGGTACTTATCTTGCTATTTGGTTTGGTAAATTAACTTGGGGAAATGTTACTAAAAAACTCATTATGAGCGAAAAACAAAACAAAAAATTACAGGAAAGAAAGAAGAACATACAACAACTACAACTACAACTACAACTACAACACAAAAACCAGCATCCAACGATGCGCCATTGACTCGAGCTCCTCTGTCTGTTTACAAGCCGAAAGTTCTTCCGAAAATCAAAAGGCCGGTGCCTATAAACGAAAAGTCAAAATACGATTATACAACGAAGGCGGGAACGAATGTCCCTTCGCCTACGTCCGATCCTAAATCGGAAGACGACGAAGAGTATTATGACGATGAATACGACGATCCTCCTCCACCTCCGCCAAAGAAAAAAGAATCAGGTAGGACACGTAAAAAATGCACATTTACGTAGATGGCACCGTTGTAGGTGGAGGAACGGAGGGTGAAAAAAATCTATAAAATCATAAATTAAATTAAACTTTTTCAGGGAAAAGTGGAAGAAGACGTGCTCATGAGCGAAAAAGACCGAGTAGATTCGACGAAGAATATGACGAAGAAGAAGAAGAAGAAGAACGACCGAGGATGAGAAAAGGAAATAGAAAAGAAGATGATTTTCGCCCTAGATCAAGAGGATCGATGATGAAACGAAAAAGTATGATATAACAATTTATATTTTATTACTTTTATTAATTTTATTACTTTCCATTTATAGATAATCGAGAGGAGGAACCGATCCCTTCAGAAAGGCCTGGATTTATTAGTAGAGGAGGTTCTCGAAAGCGTTATGAAGAAAGGAGAAGGAAGCCTGAATATGAATACTACGATGACGAAGAAGAAGAAGAGGAGCCATTATCAAGATATGACGACGATGACCGAAGAAGGCCTGGTCGTGTCAAAATGCAACGGCCTAAACCTAAGAAGGTTACTACAGCACCGACAACAACGACCACAACAACAACTACAACTACAACTACACCTTCCACTACCACCTATAAAACTACCAAAAAGACGACGACTCCTCCAGAAGAAGAAGACGAAGAAGAATATGAAGAATATGATTACATAGAACCTCCAAAATTCAAGTCAAGACAAGATAAACCAACGACGTTGGCTCCGCATAGATTTTCGACTTACAGGACGACCAAAGTGACAACAACGGAATCACCAAAGAAAACTCAAGCGGTGACGTTTAGACCTAGAAATAAACCTGATTATAAAAGAACGACGTCAAAGCCTGAAATGTTCAGTTCGCAAGTAGGAAGCCCTTCAGGTTTTAAGAAACAAGAAGAGCCTAAAAGAACTGTCGAAATCCCAAGGAGGCCTCTTCAAACTCAAGGTTTGCCTTTAGAAGACGACTCGTACAGAAGGCGCCCTCAAGAAGAAAGCGAAGAAAAGAAAGATTCACAAATTGAAACATACAGGAAACCGTACAGGCCGGAAACAACTCCTGCGCCGCGAAGTGAAGACTTCAGAGGTCCTTCTAAATACGAATATTTTCAACCGACAGCAACAGGTCCTGAGCTTCCATCGAGGAATCAAAAAGAAGAATTTAAAGGCAAATTAGAAAATATTCCTCCGACTGCTCCTGGCTCAATAAATCGTCCGTTTGTACCCTCCGCGCCAGAAAATCCATCTGTTCAAGTCTTCCGACGGCCATATTTCCCATCGGGAGCTGAAAGGAGGCCTTCCAGAGAAGAAAGCGAAGATTCAAACAGACAAACTTTTAGTTTGCCCACGGGTCCAGAAAACTACAAAAGGCCCGACGGTATGCCTTTAACAGCAGCAGGTTATAGGCGTGCTAATCGCCCAAAAGAAACCAAAAAACCTGAAGAATATTACAGCAGAAAACCTGAAGAACAAGGGCCAAATTATCGAAATCCATTTTCTTCAAGACCAGTGAAAGAAGAGCCGGAATATTTTAAGCCGAAAAATGTCGAGTTTACAGCACCGGGGCCTTCTGGGGAGAGCTCGACGCGGAGGCCTTTGTCGTATGACATCGACGAAGAATACGACGTGACGTTAAACGACGCTTTACAACCGTCGACGTTAAATCCGACGTTGCAGTACTCAAGGGTCAAATCTCGAGGTTACCAATCAGCAGTCACACACCCTTCTTACCGTAGCCTTCTTTTACCTTCGGCCTCCCAGAACTACTACAGCAAAACTCCTTTAACTTCAGACGAATACGAAGCCGTCGTACTCCCAGCAGCGAGATTCACCCAGGCCCGATATAAACAACGAAGACCGAACGAATGGTATTGGTGATCCCAAAAAAAATGATTCTGTAAAAATGTGTATAAATATTTAAATTTTGACTGAATCGGGTTCAACAATATCGATTCTATCAGACTGATCGTGCCTAAAGTGTGATAAAAATTTTTATTTCAAATTATGTGATCTAAACAAAAATCTCAAAACAAAAATTTCGCACAAAAACTAATGAAAAATTAAGTTTTTTTCAGTGGAGACTGAAAAAACAATAAATCCATATTTTGTGTAGTGATAATGTAAATTTACTAAGTCTGTAATTAAACTTCAACACTACAACCTTTTCATTAATCCTATTATTTTGAACCCTACCAGTAAATAGCAGCAAAAAACACACGTTTTCCTTGGTATTTTGTCCTGCTCTATCAGATTTTCTGGGTTCTCTACAGCAATTTGGCGAATAAAAACCCTTTTTGGCGTTTGCGATAGCCTCTTGTCCAAAAAATATCCCTTCAACCAAATTTTGGGTGTTTCTGCAAGGTTATTTGGCCAACGTTTTATAACTTATAAAATTTTTTTTTCATCAAGAAAGTATAAATATATGTTTTACTGTACCCTATCTCCACCGCCCGCAAATCAAGGTTTTATTACACCGAAATAATTTTATTTCAAAAATTATGGTTTTAACTGCTATTTTCGGATTTCTTCGCAAATATTTTCTGACTCTCCGGAATTGAAAACGAGAAAATAAACGAAAACGAAGGTCACAGCGGAAGCGGTTACAGCGTAGAGGATCTTCGGGAAATGTCGATGATCCCAAAAATGAGAGCGCTTTTCTCTCGTCCTTCTTGTTTGCAACTTCATCTTAAATAAAATAAGATATCTGCAGATGACAGATTTATCTTCCCATATGGCTTCGTTAGTTCGATGTGATAAAGGCGATAAGTTTTATTTACTCAAAGAGAAGTTAATGAAATACCCTGAACTGTGATATCCAAGGAGGGCCAATCATAAATCCTATTAAAACGTGGAAACTCCCCCAATTCCGGAAAAACTGGTGTTTATCGACCGGAGAGGAAAAACTCAATTATAAAGTTAAAAGGGCGAAAAGTATGAAAAACGAGAAGTTACTTGAAGTTTTGGTCTATTAAGAAAAACTCTCAAAAACCTGATAAAATTGGGTCTTCTTTTGTGAAAAACTAAGGAAAAGTCCAAAAATCTGGTTAAAATGTTGCTTAAGGGCCGAAAGATATACTAAAAAGCGCCCGGAAGCAGAAGAAAAGGAAAAACTGTGGAAATCCCCCCAAATTCCAGAAAAATTGGTGTTTATTGACCGGTGGGAAAACACCCTGAAATCAAGTTAAAAGGGCGAAAAGTTTATCAAGTTAAAAGGAGAAGTTATCTGCAGTTTTGGTCGAAATATTAAGAAAAACTATCAAAAATCTGATAAAATTGGGTCTTCTCTGGTGAAAAACTAAGAAAAAGTTCAAAAAAAAAATCGGGCTAAAAGATTTTTTGTAAAACGCCCGAAGCAGAAGAAAAGGGAAAACCTGAAGAAACTCCTACAATTCCGGAAAAATTGGTGTTTATTGACCGGAGGAAAAACACCCTAAAATCAAAAGTTAAAAGTTAAAAGGGCAAAAAGTATGAAAAACGATATCTGAAGTCTTGGTAGAAATATTAAGAAAAAATATCAAAAATTTGATGAAATTGGGTCTTCTCTGGTGAAAAACTAAGTAAAAAATAAAAAAAAATCGGGTTAAAAGGTTGCTTAAGGGCCAAAAGATTTTTTTTTCGTTTAAAAGCCCGGAAGAAGAAAAGGAAAAAACCGTGGAAACTTCCCCAATTCCGGAAAAATTGGCGTTTATTCACCGCAGGGAAAACACCCTAAAATCAAAAGTTAAAAGGGCGAAAAGTATAATAACGAAAAGTTATCAGCAGGTTTGGTCGAAATATTTTGAAAAACTATCAAAAATCTGATAAAAATGGGTCTTCTCTGGTGAAAAACTAAGAAAAAGTTCAAAAATCGGGTTAAAATTTAGCTTAAGGGACAAAAGATATTTTTAAAAACGCCCGGAAGCAGAAGAAAAAGGAAAACCCGTGGAAATTCCCCCAACTCCGGAAAAATTGGTGTTTATTGACCGGAGGGAAAACACCCTAAAATCAAGATAAATAGGCGAAAAGTATGAAAAACGAGAAGTAATCTGCAGTTTTGGTTGAAATATTAAGAAAAACTATCAAAAATCTGATAAAATAGGGTCTTCTCAGCTGAAAAACTAAGAAAAAGTCCAAAAAAATCGGGTTAAAATGTTGCTTAAGGGCCAAAAGATTTTTTGTAAAACGCCCTAAGCAGAAGAAAAGGGGAAACCTGAAGAAACTCCCACAATTCCGGAAAAATTGGTGTTCAGTGGTGGGAAAACACCCTAAAATCACGTTAAAAGGGCAAAAAGTATGAAAAACGAGAAGTTAACTGCAGTTTTCGTCGAAATAGTTAGAAAAATCATCAAAAATCTAATAAAATTGGGTCTTCCACGTGAAAAGCTAAGAAAAATCGGGTTAAAAGGTTGCTTAAGGGCTAAAAGATTTTTTTTAAATGCCCGGAAGCAGGAAAAAAGATGGTCTGTAGAGAAAAAAAACTACCTACTTCCTACAGAAAAACGGATAAAAACCAAGAAAAAGGCTCAAAAACCCGGTTAATTTCTTCCTCATTTCAAAACCAGAACCTAAGGGTCTTTCTCTGTCAAAAGGCCGTCGAAAACGTCAAAAATCCCTTGGAATGGGAGTTTCTTGGTCGAAAACCCAAGTAAAAATCTTTAAAATCGACCAAAAATAAGAAAACTACCTACTTCCTACAGAAAAACGGATAAAAACCAAGGAAAAGGCTCAAAAACCCGGTGAAGTTGTTTCTCATTTCAAAACAAGAACCTGAGGGTCTTCGTCTGGCAAAGGGCCCTCGAAAACGTCAAAAATCCCTTGGAAAGAGAGTTTCTTGGTCGAAACCCAAGAAAAAATCCTTAAAATCGACCAAAAATGGTCTATCTTTGCCGAAAGATCGAGGAAAATTTGAAAAAAAATGTAGTATAAGTCAGGCCATTAAACCTAGGGAAAAGTTTAAATAGTTTTTCGGCCGAATTTGCCAGTCTATATCTGAGGGGAAATTTGTCAAGAGAGCACGTGGTAGACTTGACAGAAAAAACCTTGATATTTAGATAACCATGACGTAAACATCTTTGTGTTAACATCGCACAATCTCTTTTTCCTCGATTTCTCTACCCTTTGTCAATATTATTATATCAAGATAAAATTTGACTCATTCATCCGAGTTTTTCCTCTTTCATTTTATCGCCAAATGAAATGCTCTTTTGTCCGGACTGCAGTAGCATCCTCGTCGTCGAAGAATATCTGGGACATTTGAGGCGCAGATGCAGGTGTTGCCCTTACATTTTCAATATTGTGAGAAAAGATTCCCATAGAATCTACCCTAAATTAAAGGTCAGTATGTATTAAAAGTAACTTACAATCAGAAATTCATGGAGCTTAGCTCCCAAGGTTGATCTGTTCAATTTGTCTGAGGTTTTGTGCCATTTTTACCAGGATCCATAAGAACCCACCATATGTCAACATGTCTCCCTAGGATTCTAACATTATGAAGCCTTTACTTCAACAAAATATGGTGTTTTTTCAGGAAATTGATGACGTTCTTGGAGGCTCAGCAGCTTGGGAAAACGTAGATGCGACAGATGAAAGGTGTCCAACCTGCAGCCACCCTCGTGCATACTTCATGCAAATACAAACAAGATCAGCCGACGAGCCGATGACAACTTTCTACAAATGCTGCAACATTTCATGCGGTCATCGCTGGAGAGAATAAACCTTTAAATGCGATTGTTCTCTTTCCGCAAAGTTTTTTATTGTGTTCGGACTAATGTTTTTCATTTCAACAAAGATGATATGACGTTGATCCCTGTGGGACGTAAAGATGCTGTTGACATCGCTGTCGATTTACTGAAGAAAGGTAATTTGATAGCCATCCCTACGGACACTATCTACGGTATAGCGGCAGATTCTCAAAACTTAGAAGCTATTAAATCTCTTTATTGTTTAAAAGGTAGAGATTTTTCTAAGCCGATTGCTGTCTGTGTAAGTTCTGTTGGTGATATTAAGAACTGGGGTGACGTTGAAGATTTACCGAAAGGACTTTTAAACGAACTTCTTCCAGGTCAGGTGACCGTCTTATTAAAAAGGACATCAGTTTTAAACCACAATTTAAATCCGGGAGTATCCAAAATTGGTATTCGGATTCCAAAGTGTAGTTTTATCAACGAAATATCGCTCAGATTCGGTTCAGCGATCGCTTTGACAAGTGCGAACGTGAGTTCAGAACCGAGTACGTTATCTCCTGAAGAGTTTATCCATCTTTGGCCGAAATTAGGCGCAGTTTTTGACGCTGGACGAATCCCACTGTCTTCTCGCAGTGGCTCAACGATTGTCGACTTGAGCACACCTGGAAGATTTACTATCACCAGAGAAGGCAGCGTTTTTGAACAGACTTTGCTCAAATTAAAAAAATACAATTTAAAAAATGAAGGCATTTTTCAAAAAAATGGAGTCGAGGAAATCGGAGAAAGTTGAAAAGGAATCCTTGATGAATGAGTTAAAATCGAGAGTCGAAGATGTACTTTTAGGAAGATTTGAAGAAGATGGACTTTACAAAACTAACGACGAAGCCTGCTCTAATCTCTGCACAATATTAGAAGCCATATTTATTCACGGTATAAAAGAATCATTAACCGACAGAATGGTCACCGCATTAGGTGACCCGGATGCTATGCCAACGCCAGAATTTTGGTGTCCCATGATGGTGTTTACACACCGAAACATTATTGAACAGGTATTTTTTTTAACTAATTTGTATCTTTTACTATTTATTTTTAGATATTAAAATTGAAGCAGATAAACAATGATGTGGGACGTTCCAGAGCATGGTTGAGACTAGCATTAAATGAGGCTTCTATTATAGCTTATTTAGGTTTAATTTTAAAACAAAATAGAGCGTTGGCTCGTTATTATAAGAAAACGGCGTTTTTAAGAGATTTGGAGTTATTGGGGATTACGATTTCTATTCTTCAGGGGATAGGGAGGTTCACGTTCGATTTTCCGATAAATTCTTCGATTTTAAATCGTTGGCCGAATGCACCGTTGTTGTTGGCAGGACTGTGGACGCCGCCGATGAAATATTCTCCTGTGACGACAGGTTTGGATTTAGCGAAGAACCTCCAGGCTGCCAGCGATGTGGAAACGGCTTCAGAAATTTTGCCTTTTGACATTCCAAGCACTTCAATGACTGATGAAGAAGCGCTGGAAATGCTGTTAAACACACCTGTTGAAAAAAGTGCACTTTTGAGCGCCTACGAGAAAGAAAAAATAGAAAATACTGATTCCGAAGGCTACTTTACAGAAGTGCCAACCGACTCGCATGATGAAGCCGAAGAAAAACTTGAACCCGTAGAAGAAAAACTTGAAGAACCCAAAATTGAAGAACCCCCACCAGAAACCAAAGAAGACATAACACAACAAAGTTATGAAAAAATCATCGGAAATTACAACCCAAAAAGTGATCCCAACATAAAAGAAGCCAGTTTAAAAGAATTTTTAAATAAAACAGAACCAACAATTAACCAAACACCGAAATCTCCTGACCTTGAAGAAGTAATATCTATTTCTTAAGATAAACTAATTTATATCTCTCATTTTAAGATGGAGTTTGAAGTTTTGGAAAAGCCAGAAATTTCAACTGAAAAAGAAGTATAAATTTTTTGTTTGTTTCTTTTTTTAATCCTTTTTTTCAGGTTTTCCCTCAATTATTGAAGATTCTCTGCTCAGGGCAAATACAACAAGAAAAAGGATTAGACACTCAGCAATTCGCTTGTAAAAATGTGGAATTATGATTGGAATAGGACAGAAAAAGGCCAAGTAAATTTTTCTAATTCATTTTCTAATTTTAAGGAAGATATTGTGATATCGGATTTTTAGGGTCTTACAGACCCCGGAGGGTCAAATCGAATATTAATCTTTACCGATCTCAACTTGGTCTTTGGTGCCATCCGTAGCATTTTTTCCAGAAAACTTTACAGCCACAGTTTTTAACCGATTTTTACCAGATTTTCACCAAATTTTCACACAACCTTCCTGAATGAACAAGAAATTATCGTGGGCGATTTTCAAGTTTTTGTCTTTTTCAAGTTTTAATTTTTTGGAACACTTTTCAGCCACAATTATCAACAAATTTTTACCCGATTTTCACCAAATTTTTGCCAAGTACAAGTTTTAATTTTCCGGAACACTTTTCGCCCACAATTTTCAACAAATTTTTACCCGATTTTCACCAAATTTTCACACAACCTTCGTGAATAGTTGAACAAGAAATTATGGTGGGCGATTTTTGAATTTCGTTAAAATGGCGGAGATATGTCTGTTTCAAGTTTTAATTTTCCGGAACACTTTTCGGCCACAATTTTCACCAAATTTTTACCCGATTTTCACCAAATTTTCACGCAACCTTCCTGAATAGTTGAACAAGAAATTATGGTGCACGACTTTTGAATTATGTATGAAAAAATGGCGGAGATATGTACGTTTGAAATTTTAAAAACTTTGCTGCGGCCGAACCGTTGGTCCGATTTTCACCAAATTTTCACCAAAGACTCCTTATATTTTTTACAAAATTTTGGTGTTAAAATTTTTTTTGTTTTTTGTGCGTTTTTAGTAGGGAGAAATTTCATACTTTCACCAGTTACTAGAGGCACATCCCTAAGGCAAAGAGTCCATTATTTCGTCCTTGATACTTTAACAACTTTAGAAAATTTAAAAAAAATTGACGAAAAAAATTGAAAAAATAACTTAAAAAATTTTTAAAAAAATGAAAATTTTTCAGACAAAACAAAAATTGAAAATTTGTCTAAATGCTTAAAATTATTATTCCCCCTCCTTTTTACTACCCCTCCCTTATACTTTCCCTCCTTTATACTTCCCCCTCCCTAAACTTCTCCTCCATTATACTTCCCCTCCTTAATACTTGGCCCTCCTCCATTGTCCCTTCTAATAAAGTTTTCGTGGAAAGCTCTTCTAACTAGTACTTTATTTATTTTTAGGGTTTGCTTGTTTAGCGGTTTTTATTACTGCGAAGATTGTTTTAATGGAGTCGACTTTAAAATACCATCAAGAATTCTTCATAATTGGGATTTTACTAAATATACAGTGAGCGAATCTTCCTTCCTATTTTTAATAAACGTCCAAGAACATCCTCTTTTCGACATAAGAAAAATTAATTCTAAAATATATTTCACTTCAAAAGAAATGAACGATGTTAGGGTATGTAAAAAATTTATGTTTATTTTTTAATTTGTTTTAAAGAAATTAAGAGTTAAATTGAACCATCTACGACTTTATTTATCGACATGTCGTGATCAAGTTCAGAATAGAATTAAAACTTTACTTTGGCCAAGGGAATATTTGTATAACCACGTCCACGTCTTTTCGGCGTCTGTAAGTATTTTCGCTTTCCACGAAAATTTTAATCCATTTTCGCAGGATTTATTTGAATTAGAAACCGGAAAATTAATCTCCAGCCTGGAACAGGCTGTCCACATTTCGACTCAGCATGTCAAATCATGCGAACTCTGCAAACAAAAAGGTTTCATATGCGAAATCTGTATCGACAGTAAAGAAAAATCGCCGAATCCTATCTACCCTTTTGAAGACAATACGCACAGGGTATCTTTTGCATAATTTATATCTTTGATTCTTATTTAATTTTTCAGTGCCAAATTTGTAATAATGTCGTCCATCTTGAATGTTATAAAAAAGTCAAAGAATGTCGTAAATGTGCCCGTATAAAGGAACACAGGGCGAAGTTGGAACGTCATAAATCTGAAGAAAACAGTTGATGTTATAATTATAAAAAATTGTTACCAATGTGCCTAGTATCTTTTTTTTAATTAATTATAATAAACAGTAGAGATCAACAAAATTTTATAAAACCCTTTTTTTCAATATATACAAAACGCAGGCGAGAAAAAAAGCGAAACCGAGAAGAAGTAGAAGTTTATCTGTAAACTGCCTTCGAGAATATTTCGCCAGTAATTTCCCTGATTGAAAAAGTACACTTTTGGTTTCTAGTAATTCACCTTTGGTACCAGAAACCGTCGTTGAGGAATTTGCTACAAATTAAACAGGTTATACACAAAAAAAATTAAAATTCAAACCTAATGTGTTTAGAGTGTCAGCACTGAGTTGTGTTGTGTCGGAAAGGTGGCGACTTATCGACAGAAGCTGATCGGTCACACCAGAAGACATTTTGACCAAATTCGCTTTATCTTTTTTCTGCCTGTTTCGCAGAACAGACTCCTGTATTGATTCTTTAAAAAGTTCATCTTTATTCGCTTTATCAATCGCCAGCATACAAGCGACATTCGCTTTTCTAAACATACTAAAAGTACTGGAAAAAAAATGATTTTTTTGAAAATATCAGTTTTTTTACCTAAAATATTGTTCTTTTCTGTTTGCTGCATCTGATATGATTTCTTCATTGTGTCTTTCTTTACCGTAAACTTCAAGGATTTCTATTTGTTTTTTCAAAATGGCCAATTTCCCTCTGCCTTCGGCGTTAAGTTCGTTGAGGACTTCCAAAGGCCCCAGGCAATTATAAATATCCTGAAAAATTCACTATTAATCAAGAAGGCAGAGAAAAATGAAGAAAAATGCAGTAGAAGCGGAATGGGAGGAAAAACCGAACTCCCCAAAATTTTGCAATAAATTCTATAGATAGGCAAAATTGTCAAACTGTCAAATATCCAAAAACTCTAAAATTCTCTAATCTCCTCCACTTCTCAAGACTTTTCCTGCTCTCTTCTTGCATAAAGGGGGGCACGAGTAATATGCTATTTCCCACCCTAGGTATGTAACAAACAAACCATATCACAGATTGATTGAAATTGTCGAACTGTCAAATATCCAAAAAACTCTAGAATTCTGAAAAACCTCCTCCACTTCTCAAGACTTTTCCTGCTCTCTCTTGCACAAACGGGTGCTCAAGTAATATGCCATTTCCCACCCTAGTGTAACAAACAAGCCTTATTACAGATTGATTGAAATTTTCAAACTGTCAAATATCAAAAAAAAAAACTCTCAAATTCTAAAATCTCCTCCACTTCTCAAGACTTTTCCTGCTCTCTCCTTGAACAAAGGGGGGCAGAAGTAATATGCCATTTCCCACCCTGGGTATGTAACAAACAAGCCTTATTACAGATTGATTGAAATTTTCAAACTGTCAAATATCCAAAAAACTCTAAAATTCTCAATCTCCTCCACTTCTCAACACTTTTCCTGCTCTCTTCTTGCACAAAGGGGGCACGAGTAATATGCTATTTCCCACCCTAGGTATGTAACAAACAAACCATATCACAGATTGATTGAAATTGTCGAACTGTCAAATATCCAAAAAACTCTAAAATTCTGAAAAACCTCCTCCACTTCTTAAGACTTTTCCTGCTATCTCCTTGCACAAAGGGGGGCACGAGTAATATGCTATTTCCCACCCTAGGTATGTAACAAACAAACCATATCACAGATTGATTGAAATTGTCGAACTGTCAAATATCCAAAAAACTCTAGAATTCTGAAAAACCTCCTCCACTTCTCAAGACTTTTCCTGCTCTCTCCTTGCACAAACGGGTGCTCAAGTAATATGCCATTTCCCACCCTAGTGTAACAAACAAGCCTTATTACAGATTGATTGAAATTTTCAAACTGTCAAATATCCAAAAAAAAAACTCTCAAATTCTAAAATCTCCTCCACTTCTCAAGACTTTTCCTGCTCTCTCCTTGAACAAAGGGGGGCAGAAGTAATATGCCATTTCCCACCCTAGGTATGTAACAAACAAGCCTTATTACAGATTGATTGAAATTTTCAAACTGTCAAATATCCAAAAAACTCTAAAATTCTCAATCTCCTCCACTTCTCAACACTTTTCCTGCTCTCTCCTTGCACAAACGGGGGCACAAGTAATATGCCATTTCCTACCCTAGGTATGTAACAAACAAGCTTTTATAAGTTACCTGAATCAATGATTTTAAAGACAAATCGCATTTAAAAATTTCATTTCTCAACATAAAATGTCTTTTCCCATCACGAATGATTGAAATTGTCGACCAGTCAAATATCCAAGAACTCTAAAATCTCCTCCACTTCTCAAGACTTTTCCTGCTCTCTTCTTGTACAAAGGGGAGCACAAGTAATATGCCATTTCCCACCCTAGGTATGTAACAAACAAGCCTTATCACAGATTGATTGAAATTGTCGAACTGTCAAATATTCAAAAAACTCTAAAACTCTGAAAAACCTCCTCCACTTCTCAAGACTTTTCCTGCTTTCTCCTTGCACAAAGGGGGGCACAAGTAATATGCCATTTCCCACCCTAGGTATGTAATAAACAAGCCTTGATAAGTTACCTGAATCAATGATTTTAAAGACAAATCGCATTTAAAAATTTCATTTCTCAACGTAAAATGTCTTTTCCCATCACAGATTGATTGAAATTGTCGACCTGTCAAATATCCAAGAACTCTAAAATCTCCTCCACTTCTCAAGACTTTTCCTGCTCGCTCCTTGCACAAAGGGGGGCACAAGTAATATGCCATTTCCCACCCTAGGTATGTAACAAACAAGACTTGATACTTTACCTGAATTAATGATTTTAAAGACAAATCGCATTTTATAATTTCATTTTTCAATTCCTCAACGTAAAACGTGTCTACTTCCATCACAGTGAGTTAAAATAAAGCAGATTTGATAAATTATTCATACATTCTAGTAAAAAATGTGTGATTTTGTGAATGTGTCAAATTAGGTTACATCATGGTTATAATTATGAGGGTTCACACTGATCAGCAACCATACTTTTAAAGCGTTTGCTGTTTGGTAGTTGAGAGTTGACTGTTGACCGTCTGACTTGTGTTTAGCTTGTTGAAGTTATTTATTTTAACTAGTTTAAGTATTAAGGAGAGCGAAGGATGGCCGAACCGGAAGGAGATGAAGACCAATGGCTTTATGGAGATGCTACGGGCGAAGCTGGTGAAGAAGCGGAGAATCCCGTGCCTGAAGAACAGCCGCCTCCACCCGGAGAAACTGTTGCTCAAGAAGATGCTGTCGACACCCAAGACAACCAAGAAAAACCATTAGAGGTTAATAATTTTGAGTCTCGAACTTTCATTTTACTTATCATTTTTAGACTAATGGCGAAGAAAAAGAAGCTGCAGAAGAAGCCGAAAAACCTGATGGAGAACAGAATGAAAAGCCTGAAGGAGAAGCTTCAGCGAATGAAGGTTCGTTGTTTAAAATCAAGATTTATTAAATTGTATATTTGTAGCCGGAGAGGCTGTCGGAGCCGCCGAAGATGATGAAGAAGACGACGATGATGATAGCGAAGATGACGTACGAGTGACAATCGGCGACATGAAATCTGGAACTCAATATACCAACATTAACATAAAGCGTGGTGCCAACTTATCATCCGGTGTTGACAAATTGAACAAAGTAATTCCCTAACATTATTTTTAAAAAGATATTGAAGTACCCCCTGGATTGAGAAGGTCTTCCAGATACCTCTAGGTCTAAAAATCAAGTGAAAATATGGTTTCTTTGTCGAAAAACTGGAGAAATTCCCGTAACAATGGGGTTTCTCAGTTTAAAAACCTAAGACGCAAATGACCCATGTGGTTGGGCCGCCACAAAAAAAAAAAAAAAAAAAAAAAAAAAAAAAAAAAAAAAAAAAAAAAAAAAAAACTCTTGAAATCATCAAAATCATGATGACCATGGGACGACAGAGGGATGGATGAAGGGTCGACAGTGGGATGGAAAGATGGATGAAGGGACAACAGAGGGATGGAAAGATGGATGAAGGGACGACAGAGGGATGGATGAAGGGACAACAGAGGGATGGAAAGATGGATGAAGGGACGACAGAGGGATGGATGAAGGGACAACAGAGGGATGGATGAAGGGACAACAGAGGGATGGATGAAGGGACAACAGAGGGATGGAAGATGGATGAAGGGACGACAGAGGGATGGATGAAGGGACAACAGAGGGATGGAAAGATGGATGAAGGGACGACAAAGGGATGGATGAAGGGACAACAGAGGGATGGAAAGATGGATGAAGGTGTAGAATATAATATTTCGGATGAAATAATTGTTTGACTAATTCGAATGAATTATATTTTAATACTGATTATGTAAATAAATCATATGGTAGCGAACCGAGCCGCTACAAAGGGACAACAGAGGGATGGAAAGATGGATGAAGGGACAACAGAGGGATGGAAAGATGGATGAAGGGACGACAGAGGGATGGATGAAGGGACAACAGAGGGATGGAAAGATGGATGAAGGGACGACAAAGGGATGGATGAAGGGACAACAGAGGGATGGAAAGATGGATGAAGGTGTAGAATATAATATTTCGGATGAAATAATTGTTTGACTAATTCGAATGAATTATATTTTAATACTGATTATGTAAATAAATCATATGGTAGCGAACCGAGCCGCTACAAAGGGACAACAGAGGGATGGAAAGATGGATGAAGGGACAACAGAGGGATGGAAAGATGGATGAAGGGACAACAGAGGGATGGAAAGATGGATGAAGGGAAGACAGAGGGATGCAAAGTTGGATGAAGGGAAGACAGGGGGATGCAAAGTTGGATGAAGGGACGACAAAGGGATGGAAAGATGTAAGAAGAGACGACAGAGGGATGCAAAGGTGGATGAAGGGAAGACAGAGTGCAAAGGTGCATGAAGGGAAGACAGAGGGATGCAAAGGTGCATGAAGGGACGACAGAGGGATGGAAAGATGGATGAAGGGATGTCAGAGGGATGGAAGGGTGGATGAAGTGATGGAAAGATGGAAGAAGAAACGACAGAAGGTTGCAAAGGTGGATGAAGGGACGACAGAGGGATGGAAAGATGGATGAAAGGACGACAGAAGGAAAGGACGAATGTGATTGGTAGACCACCAAAAAAGCGAACTTCAAGGGTATTACTATCTCATCAATCATGTCAAAATGGGGATTTTACCATAGACCCCCTTCTTTAGTATTTTCAGTCGCTTTTTTTAGGTCTTTTTGATATAGAACCCCCATTTTGACATGATTTTCAAGAGTTTTCTTCGGTTTTCAGACAGAGAAACCCCGTTGTCTTAATTAATCTTAATTTTCCATCGTCCATCGACCGTTGTCTTAATGCACTACATTCGTTGGTCCAATCTTTACCAAATTTTCACCAAATACTTTCTTTATTTTTTTAGATCCAACCAGGGAAATTCTCAATTGAAGATTTTGAAAGCATCGGAACCATAAATGGCGTCGCTGCTCACGAGTTCAGCATCGACGCCTTAGAAGACAAACCTTGGAGACAACCTGGAGCAGACATAACAGGTAATAATTTTTTATTTTTAGTTTATTTTCATTTTGTTTTTAGATTATTTCAATTATGGCTTCAATGAGGATACATGGAGAGCATATTGTGAAAGACAGAAACAAATGAGGGTTCACGAATCTGGCGTCGGACTCGGAGGACTTGGCGTATCGAGGACGAATCAATCCATAATGATTACCGACAATATGAAGTATTCCGCTCAAAATTCAGCGAACAATACAACAATAATGCCAGGTGATGGTGCTTATGTGAGGAAAGCAGGTCCTCCGCCAGGTCCGAGAAGTGGCGTCATCGATGTCATCGGTGCTGGTGGCGTCGCTTCCCGCCGTACTTCTGATTCTCCTCCCAAAGAAAACATCATTCAGGTATTTATATTCACCAAAAACCTCAAAATTAATTCATTTTAGGTCATGACTGCCGAAAGACGAGATTACGGCAGAAAAGGGTTCGATCTATCAGTTCCTCCGCCAGGTTTTGAATCAACCCACCACCCATGAACGTCCCTAAGTATGTACCTCTTTTTACATATATTTTTAATTATTTATTTTAGCTACCCACCTCATGGATACAATCAAGACTTTTACCAGGAAGTCGACCCTTATTACCAGGCTTACGAACCTTCCCAAGAAATGCAGTGGGGCCAGGTATAAATTAATTAATTTTATAATTTTTGCATGTAACTTTCTCTAAATGCATGAAAATTGTTCAATAGGGGCGAAGCTCACGACATCGCGAGAAATCCCGTAATTCCTCTATTGACCCAGAATATAAAGATACAAGTCCGAAAAGTATTTGCATGTTAGTAACTTTTGTTTCGGCACTTCTTTTAACCGCACAATTTAGTTTTTGTTGTATTTAGTTATTTTTAAATAATTTTTTTTTAGGGTGATGATCTTCCTGGAGGTATGTCGATTAAACAGGAGCCGATCGACAAATCTTACAAAGACAGAGAACGTGATAGAGATAGACATAAGGACAGGTAATAAAAAGTTTTTTTAAATAATCTTTTAACGTTTTTTTAGACATCGCCACCGTTCGAGAAGCCGAAGTGTCGACCGTGATCGAAGACGTAAACACAAAAGTCGCAGTCGAAGTCCCGGACATAGAAGCCACAAAAAGAAGAAATCGAAGAAGTCCGACAGAAAAGACAGCAGCGATTAAATTTATGTCGCGTATTCTTAACTTTTCATGTACATTTTAAAAGAAGTTTTTTTCTCTCTCTGTCTACTATTTTTTTAAAAAACCCTTTCAAGCACCAATCAAGTTTTTTGATACTCAAATGGCAAGAAAACTTTTTGCATTTTAGAGAGGATACCCTACAAAATACGCCACAATTATTTTTAATGTAAAAAAAAATTGTTTAAATAAAAATTTGTTTTTAATATTGCCATAAATCAATTTTACAACCCTGAAGTATTTTGCTAGACTTTTAGTGCTCTTTTGACTTCCTCAAAGAAAAGATGAAACCCTCCATGTTTTTCTACTAGTATTGTTATGAAATGGCTCTAGACACTAGAAAATTATTTTAAATAGGGTGTCTTTTGAAGATGATAGCTTTGTTCCAACCTTCAAATCCTTCTGGCGTATGCTACAGGAGTGTCAAACTGCGGTTGGAACAAAACTAATACCACTGAATTATAATCTAGTACTAGTCTAGATTATAATTCATGCTAATACATTCGAAAAATCATGTTTTGGATCAATAGATCCACTGTAGACAAGACTGAAGGATCGAAAATAAAGCATTAAAATTCACTAAAAAGGGTTTTTGTCAGCCTAAAAACTTGAGAATATTCCTTATAAAGTTATAATAGGTTATGGCCAAAAAGTGTTTTTCTGGGCTACACCATATTTTAACTTGCCATACAATAAAGGCAAATTTATTACATCGATAAGATTTTCTCTTGGATCTCCGCCAATAGAAAATAAACAGTTCCGAGCCCCCTACAATGGTCAATAATAAAATTTTATTTCTTTGGAAAATCCTGTTAAATGGATGGCCAAAAAAAAAACCATTGGGAACGCCCTAAGAATGGTTTTCGGAAATCAGAAAAAAGAAAGTTTTTATGTCCAAATTCAGAAAAACACGTCAAAAAAATTCGTTTTTGAGACATTAACTGAATAAAAGAATTTTTTTTTCAGCTGAAAACTGAGTAAAAATCCTTAAAATCGAGTAAAACGGGTTTCTTATGGGCAAAAGATCGAGAAAAACTAACAAAATGTCGAAAAATTGAGGTTCCCAGGCACAAAAAAATGAGGAAGATACACAACAATCAATTGATCGCTGAATTTGGCTAATAAATTATCTATTATATATTATATATCTATATCTGAATAAAAGGCTCATAAACTTGGTGAAATAGATAAAATTGGGAGAAAAAATAGTTAAAATAGAGTAAAAAA
>JACGAQ010002338.1:0-42782 GCA_014119065.1 Orius insidiosus
TACTCGCGTACGAAAGGTGAAGATCCTTTCAGCGGAGTCGTCAAAACCGAAACTGACCGTGTGCAGGATTACATGAAAAAGTTCGATCGAATCAAAGACAGAAAGTCAGCCCCTAAACTGGACGTTAGTGCGACTAAACGATTGTCAAAAGCGGACTCTACGACCCCAAAAATAAACCCCAGCAGAGTAACAAACGAAAAACTTTTAATGACGACTAAATTTTTTTTATTATGGAAATTTTATACTTTTAATTAATATTAAGTGTTATTAAATTGATTTTTAACAAATCTATCCTTTTTTATTAGTTTTTAAGCCGTGAATCGGTTAAGGAAATCCTTTTCCATAATATTTAACTTCCTCAAAGAGAAGTTATTGTGACACTCTCCACATCTCAGTCTCTGAAAAGGGCTTCTAGAAAACGTATAGGAAAGCTGATAAGTAATCTTCACCAATCATGAGGTTGTCTGATTGCCGGCCAGCAGTCCGTCGCATTTTTGCGGAACACGCAAATGCAGATTCTATTTTCAGTTTTCTTCTTCTTAGATAACTTAAAATTCGAAATTCGCAGAAATGGCACATAGTATAGGTCTGTCTAAAGTTTTGGCTAATGCGCTGCTGCAGTACTATTCGTCCGACTTCATTGAATAAATAAAAAAGCTCCTTATGGTACGTAGATAACATTTTTTAATCGAAACTTCCTTTTTTTGATAGTAGGGAGAAATTTGAGTTGTTCACCCCGGTTTCGTAGCCTGGCTGGGCGAAAAGATTTTTTTTCTTTGATCATTGCCAAGGCGGCCAGACATCTAACAGGGACATATTGTTTGACTTGTTGGTATCATTGACTTGAAACCTTTGGCTCATGAAGTTTCCTTGCCGCAAAATATTGAAACATCAGAATTAATTTATAGGTATTTTCCTTTATTTTAAATCCATGACAGACCCTTCAGATTTGTGGAAAGAATGCAGAGTTCCTCAGATACCTTCGGGGTTCGAGCGGCCTTTGGACAGAAACTTTTTCCAAGCTTATCGAGACGGTATTGAAAAATCTTAAAAATATAAAATGTTTCGTAAAAAACGAAGAAACCATATTGGAGAAAAGCATGATGTTGAATACGTTAATAATTTGCGGTGAACATTCTTCGGGAAATTTTTGGACGACTGATGTTTCACCAAAGTTAGCCGAAGAACTCCTTCATGCTGTCGTCTCGTGAAAAAGCCGATTCCTTTGAAACCCTGTCCGCGATAACCAAAAGATTTTTAAAAGTTTACTCGAGGTTTTACGTCCTTTTCTTCTGAAAGACACATGGAAGAAGTCGCCCGCTTCAGTTTCTGCTACGCATGGATTCTAAAAAAAGTTAAAGTAATTATCCATATTCAAAAAAAGCTTTTTTAAATAATATTTATTTTAGTCGCCAAATTTGGGAGACCATCTGAACAAAGTGCTTCCAACTGCTTTGATCTCAATGACGATTTGAACCTCAAAATAAAGCGATTGGCCTTCAATGCATTCACCATATTATTCTTAATGTGGTAAGTTTTCTTTTAAATTTAAAAAAAAAGTTAATATTTTCTTTTTAGGCAAAACATGAGTTGACAATGTACAATTTAGATCAAGTCCTCATCGAAGCATTGAAGCGGATTGTACGACATCACCCGAAACGGTGGAACCACTCCTCGACTTTTGTTGATTTATTCCTAACTCAAACCTCAAATTCCATTCTCGCAGTTAAAAGTAAAAAAAATTATTAGTACTATTAGCAATACAAAGGGGTCCCGGGGAAGTAAATTTAAAAATAATCAAATCTTATATTTTTCAGAGAGACGAATTTGACGAAATTTATGATATAATACTAAACAATATGTATTTAACAACAGTAAACAATGAAATGAGAATTTTATATTTAAAATGTCTACCATCTTTGATTGATGCTAAAGGTCTGTCAATAATCAGGCAGTGCGACATGATTTACAAAATCATCGATGAGCATACTTTCGATCAATCATTCTGCCCTCTTGCTCTCAAGGTAAAATGTTTTTTAAAATGAAATTTTCAATTTTTTTTCAGACCCTTGAAAAAACAGTTCAAACTGCTTATCCGAGAGAAAGCTTCGTATTTAATTCAACAATGTCGATTATTTTAAAACTAGTCTACAATCATACACAAAGTGAGCCGAAGATGACAGATGAAATTGAGGGATATGTTGGCAATATTTTAAAATTACTTAACTCTTATATCCTGAAAGGATGAAACAGTTTTTAAGTGAATTGAGCCAGAATCAAGAAATGTACTCCGTTTATAATTTTACTTCTTCTGTTTTAACGTAATAAAAATTTTAATAAAATTTTTTTCTTTACCTAAATTTTTTTTTGACAAAATTGATTGAAATGAATGAGTAAAAATGAACACAATTAGGCTAAGTTAATGTCATAGCTGCTCGTAAATTTATTCAGCGGATATTTTTATTTCAAAAACAGTTTAAATTGAACAAAATCTGCTTAAAAAGTGTAAAATGCAGGACAATGGCGCCTCTCTTGGGCGCCTCCAGCCCATAATGCTGGAGGTAACCTTAAGGTTATAATTCACAAGTACGAGTAGTTTTACAGTACCTATTTCAAACAAATTTTATACATTCGTTCATTTTAGAACAAGTACAGGTATCTTTGACGGTTCCATCAATTCCTTGATAAGACTTATTCATATTGTTATTGGTATAAGAGTACTCTCCGAAGGTATTTTCTATAAGAATGAAGGTTAAACGTAAGGTTATGAATTGGCAAGTTATGACGTACTCGGAGTTCGTTACAGGCTCCACAGTCGACATTTCGTCCGACTTCAACTTTAACATGAGAGCTGCTCTTTTTTTCCAGTGGTAAACTAGTGGAGACGAGTTGCTTATCTGAAGAAAGTGGCGTCTTTCTAAAAATGAGAGTATAAAAATGATTTAGAATCATGTGTTTTACTTTTATCGTGGCGTGTATTAGAAGGATACCATTTGAATAAAACTCGGCGGCGACGCTACTTCTGTCGAGCTCGTCCGGGATGGTAAAAGCTTTTGTAAACTCAGCGCAGACTTGATCGACTACGTCGTCTTTTCGAAACATGACGCCTTCGATCACTACAAATTTTTTGATAGAGAAACCTGAAGGCTTTCGAAAGGAAAATCTTTGACTGCTATCTCAAGAAAAAACTTTTTGTTTTTAAACTGAAAACTATAAATGGATCTGTGGTCCAACGCGTTGACCCTTCCGCATATGCAAGGTCCCTTTGGCTTAAACGGCTTTTCTTCTGGATCTTTTTCAGGGAGTTTTATAATATTCGTATTTCATTTTGTAATTGTGAACTACTGGTACTTCGCTTTTTTCATCCGTGTCAAGAGATGGATTCGATTTCTTTTCGTATTCGACTGCGTCGAGGGTTTCGTAATTGTTTTTATAATTCGCTGTTGATGGCCTTTCACTCATGCCGACGTGCTTGGATTTTGTAAGTTTTTTTTTCTGCTATTCTATCATAGGATGTTCGAGAAATTCTAGAACTGAGATTTTCATGATTTTGAACAGACGGATTCTCTTCAGGTTTTGAATTCGACGGTTCCCTCTCAGAATCTTTGCTGGAAACTTCATTTTTCTCATTTGGGCAGAAGCATTTCTCAACTTTCTTTTTCGACATTTGAACATTTGTTAGAATAAAAAAATGTGACAAATTCCTTTCACGGCGATTCTTCGAAATACCTTCGTAGGTGGTAAAAAAAAAGGAAATAGCCCGGGAAAAAAGGTAACGTTTGTCCATGATGACTGAAGAGAGGGAGGCGTGAGAAGTGCAGGTGACGTACTAATCCTCTCAAGCACTGCGGAGTCACACTCTAGGTTTACGATTTACAGCGGGGGTTGAAGGGGGTTCTGTTAGGTACCATCAATCAACATGAGCCAAAATCATCCCCCCTCCACCTCCTACCATAGCTTCCTCCATTCTAATTGCCCCACCGACAAAAACGCCTAAGTCCTATACAACCACCTCAATAGAATTAATTTCTTTTGCCAGATGAAATGCTCGTAGGTGAAGAACTTTAGGGTATTAAGTGACTACGAAAGGAAGCTATTGTTATACCCTCGATACGCATTTTTAAAATATTCTTCTTCATTAATCATAATAGCTTTGTTCCAACCGCAGTTAGAAACTCCTGGAGCATGCGCAAAAGGATTTGATCTTCAGTCGTTCAAGTCGTTTGTCCGTCAAATCTGGCGTGCAAATCCTTCTGCGCATGCTCCAGGAGTTTCAAACTGCGGTTGGAACAAAGCTAATGTTTTCTCTGAAGAGCTCAGTTTTCACCATATCTTTCTTTATGATTAAAATTTAATCGTTTTCAAAAAGGCATTTTATCGCTTCCGTTTGAGGAATGGAATGCTGCATTACCATGGCAATTATAAGTTAAGAAAAATAATTTTTAATCGAAATACTTAATAGTAAAAGTATGTCATGTTTTATATGACGTACAAAGGGAAGTGTTTGAAGTGATTTAAGTGGGTTAGGAACTTTGTAAAGACCGTGTAGCGTAGTGAAGGAAAAAAAAGGGGGGTTGGGCGGCGTGATAGGTCCCGGGGAGGCCATATCTGGGCACGGATTGGACGGAAAAGGGATCCAATACCGTTTGAGCCTTTTCCCCTTCTCATGCCGGAGTGTAACGCTACTTGGGAGGACAGTAGTTGCCAAGTCACGTCTCAACACCCACAAAAGTCGAGGTAAGGGACAACACAAACTTGATTAGAACACATATCACGATCCCCTTCCGTCCAATGAACATCGAAATTCTCGCCTCAATCCTTTTATTTTCGATGATACCCTTTACAGTTTGCCTTCTCGTCTTTATCCTGTGCAATTATTTTTTCGAGTTTGTGGACTTTTTTTGATATGGACTAACATGTAAGGTAATTAAATAATGTTTTCTCATAAATGATATCCCCAGCTATGATATCTTCAATCTAGAAAAATCATTATACTGTGGACTATAAGAAAAAATAGAGAGATAGGAAGAATTTTCTTACATTACTTTCTACAACTTTTCCCCACACATTTAAAAAGAAGAAAGAAAAAAAGAATCCTTATAAAATTGGTCCAGGCTCTACTGTTTCATAAATTTTCAGGCTGAGAAAGCCACCAATATACTTAATGCAAATTATAATTAAAATAGCGTTTTCCATCTTGTTTGGTCTATTCTTAGTTAAAATAACGTTTTTTAAATCTGATTTTCCTCCAGGAGTTCTGAGTTATAAAACCAAAATCAGTTCAATGTGTTTTTTCAACAAATTTTGGTGTTCTTAAGTCCTGAAACTGGCGTTTAAATGCTTTTTAGCTGTAAAACAGCATTTTTAAACTCAAAAATGGGTGTTTTCATCTTTTTTTTTTCTGTTCGACTTAGAAGTCAATCCTATCTTAGTTTGAATACCAGAAATTGGCGTTTTTTAAAAACCTTATCTTTTTACCATCACCCTAAGAAAATAAATTTTGTGATGGATGAACATAATTTTTTATATGTTTCTTTCAAAAATATTGACCAAATCCTCTAAGAGTTCCGAGTTCTAAAATCAGTTCAACGTGTTTTTTACACAAATTTTGGTATTTTAAGTCCTAAAACTGGCGTTTAAATGCTTTTTAGGTGTAAAAGAGCATTTTTAAACTCAAAAATTGGTGTTTTCCTCTTTTTTATTCCTGCCGACTTCGAAGTCAATTCTTTCGTAGTTTGAAGACCAGAAATTGGCGTTTTTTAAAAACCATATCTTTTTACCATCACCCTAAGAAAATCACTTTTCGTGATAGATGAACATAATTTTTTAAATGTTTCTTTAAAATATATTGACCAAACGATAAACATTAAAAGATATTCTTAACAAGAGATAAAATAAACTGTTTAAACAAAATCTATTAACATTTTATTTTATCTTTACTTTTTAAGTCTGTAAAATTATTTTTTATTGTTTCCTTAATTATTGTGTTAAAATTTCATTGCATTTTTCGCGCTTCGTTGAAGATAAGATAACAATTGACAGATTTCTTTTGTAGAAAACAAAAGTGGATAACAAGAAAATTAAGAATATTCTGAGGGATCTTTTGATAAAAACGTTAAATTTTTTTCTCTCTAGGGAAACCACCTCTTTTTAACCACCTGCGATAGTAAATCACCTAAAAGTGTGAAAGCGAAAGTTGAATTATTTGTTACGGTGGCTTGACGTGATAAAGTCACATCATTTGATGAGCGTGAAGGCGTAGGACGGTCCGAACCCCTTTTTTAACGCTTTAAACCATTATGTTTACGACCAAAATTAGAACATAAAAAAAAAGAAAAAGTTATCGACGCAAAAATAGCAGCTGCGGAGAACCGCTAATTCAGCCAAATCTAAAATTACTCCATGTTCTAATCCGGTTTGATTTGAAAGCTTTCGATTAAAAGTAAACAATTTGGCAATTAAGAACCACAAAATGGTTTTTAAAAAGTTTTATTTTACCCTCTTTTAGTTTATACAAACAAAGGAAAAGTTTTCAAAATAAAATCCAAGGTTTGATCCTTTAAAAGAAAGAATAAACAGATACAAGTTTAAAATCTTGGAATCCCCCTCTACCAACAAGGATCCCCCTCTTGGTAATTTTGGTCAAAATTATCAAGAACAATCAAATGGAAAAGCCTATAAACTGTCACGTTTTGTTGGAAGAACCGTCAGTCCGTTAGAATTAATAAAAAATGTGTTGATCTTTTAAGTGTCCGAAAGCGATCGCGGTAACTTGGGTCTTTATTATGGAGAGGCTTATCGAGGATACTATTCAGGTTAGCATCAATGTTATGTCTGTACTGTATTTTAATCGCTGCAAAGTAAAAAAAAAAAGTTAAAAAGTACCTACCAAAACCTACCAATAGTACTGCTAATTCACCGGTATCACCAACCTTTTTTCAAAAATATTAGTAAACAGCAAAATGGTAAATTTTTTTTTAGTTACGCTAGTTTCTTTTAAAGCTGCACAAGTTTGGAATGACCAATGAGAACCTAGTACTTTCAGAGTTATCAAAATTCAAGAAGCGAAGAGAATTTTGTAAAAATGTTGATTTTTTTGACCGTGATCTTGACCTTTTTTTATTTTTTGATGCGTTTGCCGTTTTTTCGTTAAAATATTTATTTTTAAATAATGAAGTTATTGTAGTAGTTCGCCGACCTTTTTGCGTTAAAGAAAAAAACTCAATATAAAAAAATGAGTCATTTTTATAACTCTAAAGGTTAAAATTGTTAATCGTCAGTTTAAAAATATTAAAATTTGTGTAAAAACGTGAATTTCTCAAAATTCCAGTTTATGATTTTAAATAAATAAACGGGCAATATTTGAAGGTCTAAAAACACTAAACTGGGGCAAATGAAAGAAAATAATTATAATGAGTTGTAAAATTTGTTTAAAAAGGGTATGAAGATTTCATTGTATGGAGAACGCGAGAAAAAAAATGGTTGCATTAATGGGGTATTTCATGATAATTATTGTGGGTGTTCTAGAAATTGTATCCTCCAGAAAGTCAAACAAAAAATTAATTAAAATTATGATGGAAGACGACAAGAACTTTGGCTTCTCCGGTATCCCTCTCCGACTTTTTCGAAGTTTGAGAAAAGTTTTATAGAGAGGGAAGATGAGACGCTGGGCTAATTGAGTCGAGTCCTCCGGTCCTCCTCAGCTGAGATAAGTGCTGAGAAGAGGGGAATCCCATTTGAGTTAAAAAAAGCAGGGGGCTTCGCGTCTTCCCTCTTTACTCCTCGAGTAAACAGAGACCCAGAGGCTTTAAACAAAAGGAAAAGAATAATATTATAAATAAGATGAAGATATGGGACGATTTTTTTTTGTCGGAACTCTTCTTTGACAATGGGTTTCCGGAAGAAAGACACCCGCATCCCAACGTGGGAAATAAGCGTCGGGCGTCTTTCTCCCATACGAACTTCCGGCTAAAATCTGATACAATCGTCGTTCGATCGACTCATAGTTTTGATTTACTAGGGGAAGTTTAAAGGCAGCCATTTTTTGGTTAAACATACCTGGAAGTAAGGTTGACTAATGTATGAAGGATATAATAGAATGAAGAATGGAAGAAAAATGCATTCTGAGTTTTAATAAAAGGGAAAATTGTGACTTTAATAGGGACATCTAAATGAAACTGAAATACCGGCTCGTGTTATTATTGGCTTATTGTTCTTTTTTTAGTGAAAATTAGGAAGTTTTCATCCCTAGAAAATTTCAGGGATGGCGTTGAAAAGTGTAAAAGGGTGGTTTGGAGGGGGATCGATCGAGGGGGAGGCCACGCCTCCCCGATATCACGCGACAGCGGGGCCTTTATCACCGGAACCGGCTTTGCCAGGGGAGGGCGAAAGAGCGAGAGAGACTTTTCCCTTCCCACTCTTTTTCATCACCCTCCGAGCGCTCTCTCATCCCGCGAAAATGTTTCCATAGCAACTATCAGAGTCGATACATTCACCCCAACACATGCAATTATTATCCCACTTGGATCTCCCTCTTTTCTTTCCCTCTCGCCGAACCATCGGAAGCCCTCTCTACCGTCCGTCACGCTCGTTAAAATACGTCAAAATATTTTATTTCCACGGCTTCCACTTACGCATCGCCCGCTTGCTTTAACTCGCCCAAGTTTATAATCTCGATAAAGCCAAATACCAATCCAACTAATCCCTTAATACAACCAATTACTCAATTCCGTGTATTCAGCGATAACAGAGGATGTAATTCCATCAATTATGCCCCTTAATACTACTTATTGTTTAGTAATCAAAGCCTCTTGAGGGACCTTCAAGGAATACCAGGGAGTCCGCGGAAAATGTGTGGTTCACCACGGTATAAAAGGTCTGCTCATAGGTTTTGAATGCCTAAAAGGATAGCGGACAGACACAGCGGATTCAACAAACAATCCATCTAGCATTTATTTAGTCGACGCTGTTTACGTTTGGCTTGGGATTGCTCAATCTTGTTTGGCTAGAAAATATGAGCAAGAACTTAAAATTTTTGATCAAGGAATTTTATTTGGATGATACCCACCACGGTGGTTTTAGAACTTTCATGATGGTTTTCCCTATTCTGACGTTTTTATGTTCGAAAGCTCTTGCGATGTTGATAAGACCGAGTCCGAGTGTTCCTTGAAGTCCTCTTAGATATCCGACCGGTGCGGTTTTCCTTTCGTCTTCGATGGGCGTATTGACCGGAATCTCGTTCGCCTGTGATCCCCTCATCATCAACGGCATGAGGCGAATGTCCACCCGTTTTTTCCCGACTTCTGGTACGTATCCGATAAAGTTCCCCTTCTTTAAATCGATACCGTGTAAAAAGTCGCCATTCACTTCGGCCGGTAAGCAGCTTCCGTAGCCGACTTCGGCTGATCCTTCTCCAACTCCGAGTTTGTAACGGATTGTTTTATAAAAGCTCGGTATACTCGTTATTTTGAGACCTAAATTTTTAATTGCTTGAATAATATTGAGGTCTTTTGGTGCTAATATTCTTAAGCCTAAAGGCCAAAGGCGGGGTCTCTTGAAACAATGACGCTGTCCCCTAAATCGATATCGTCTAAACCGTCATCTTTGAAGTTTCCGTCTTGAAACTCTTCCCGATGTTCGACGTAATATTCGGCGTCTTTCGGCTGGAAGACCGCCCACGCCGATAATTGATGCTCGACGTTTTTTATGCTCACCGATTTCCGGGCTTTGAACATTTTCATGTGGATCTCGAGCGCCTGTATGGAATCCATGTCGCACTCGACGTAAATAACGTCTTCGTGTCCTTTGTAGAGAATCGCGTCGTGTATGACTTTGCCGCGACCGTTCAAAAAGAAAGTGAAGATACTCGGCTTTTTGTCAAGGTGTCGAACGTCGTTCGTCGTCAGCTCCTGAAGGAACGACTCCGCATCGGGACCCTCGATCGCAAGGACCGACCTCCTTTTTAATTTCTCAGCACCCAACAAAGCATCGGTGGAAGTAGAAAAATTCTTCAGCAAAACTCTAAGTACACGTTTTTGAACTACACTCATGACAACTAATAAAATTTAAAAAACAAATTCAGATAATTTCTTGTAAAAGGCATAAAAATAATGAATCATATGAAAAATCTACATAATAGCAGCCTCTTAGACCCATTTAAGTCTACGATTCTCTTAACAGAAAATGTTAATTTTGGCTTGTAATTTTTTATGTCGTCGTTGCGAATTTTGCAGAAAGCAAAACAACCTCTCTCCCTGGAAGCGATTGAGACTCGTGAAGGTCTCGCTGACGAATGTCTGCCTTCAAACGACCCCAGGCCATCCGCTCTCGTTAAAAGTGCCGACTAAAGAAAATCGACGTTTCGGTTAACCTACCTCAACAAGGTTTTCAAGTTTCAAAGCATCATTCTTTTATTTCCTCAAAAAGTACAAACTTCAAAATGCAAACGAGGATTTATTTGAATATCGGAACTACAGAAATATACAGACTGTCACGTCAACAAATAGGGGAAAACAAAACAGAAACGGCTAAGCGTGACACCCGGCTAATCTACCAGCTTAAACTAACGTCGGTCGATTTAACACCGGCGAGACTCAGTTTATAGTACGATCCTTCGATTTTTGCACATATGCAACTCTAATTTATCCCTCCGTTTCCACTTAAGACACTGATTTTCAGATTTTATATTCTAAAAAAGTCTCCTTGATCCGAAAGTAGCAGATACGCGTTTGCCCGATAAAACAAAATGACGGCTATGGTCTCCCAAACGTGATAGTGCACGTTTGAATGACGTAATTTTCACAGCAAGCTTTAAAATAAGAAGAAAAAAATTCCTTTGATACATTATCGATCGGAACTGATATTTTTTTCTTCTTTTAAAACTCAAATAGTACGAAATATTTCATGGATTAAGTGGACAGGTTTCGTCCGCTCAGTCATTAATTCTGTATAGGTTTTCTCTCCTTATGAATATGCTGAAGAGTTAATTTGAAATTACGTAAAACTTTAAATTATTTATTAGTTTCAACTTGTCATTCATACCCTTGAAAAAGGATAGAGAAGTAAATCAACCCTCCTTAGGTGGTCGAAAACAGATGTTGAGGAAACGGGGATTAACCTCAGAAGGGGATGAAACTTTAATGTCCCAGAATCTGGTTTTATCGATGTTCAAAATATCCAAAACTAGGGGACGTCGGAAACCTCGTTCTGTCTCTAAAACTACAATCAAAAACAAGGATTGGGCTAAAGTTAGAAAATCGGAACCTACTTTTTGTCCTGAAAATTTTTGGATACCTCTTTCTTTTCGCTCATTGGAAGGAGGGAGGGTTACCGAGATAGTCGCGGACCAGTTTGATCTAATTAGCATTTTTTGAACTTCGAACTCTTTATTAGTAGTAAATTTCCGTGATAAGAAGGGAGGAAAAAAATTGAAATAGAAATTTATTTAAAAAAAATTGTTGCTTCCAGAAATATTGGTTGAGGGGTGTTGATAAGAGGGACGTGACGTTGAATACATTAGGATTCGGCAAAGGGTCTGAATGCTTTCGAGCTCAAGCCGTGTTCTCCTGAGCTGCCACCCTCTCGCCCGGCACCCTCCTCTCCAGGACACCACGGTGCTTAGATTTAATGAAGTAGATTTGACAGGAGAGATTAGGCTTATCCTGTAAACAATCTTGTCGAGTTGACTCGTAATCCCTCACTTCCTCCGATCATCTGCGCCCGCACTTCCGTGCTAATTTAAAAAAATGCGCCACAAATTTCTTAGGTAGATTTTTGTTAAATTGATCTTTGATACTTTTAACTTGGATACCCTCAATGTACGGTTTTTAGGAGAGGGCGACTCCTAAACTCCGTATTTTCCCCCCTAAAAGTGTCCCTAATCTCAGAATATTTAGTAATAACCAATAATGAAGGAAGAATGACTGTGATAACGGGTATCTCACGACGCGTTTCGGCTTAAAAAGCCTCGTCAGGTGAGCTGTTCAATCTATCACAATGTTCTATTCCCGCTGTGTCTTCTAAATCTCTCGGAGATAGGGTTCACAGTGAAAAGAAGAATGATTGTGATTGTAATAGAGGGAATAGCTCACCTGACGAGGCTTTTTAAGCCGAAACGCGTCGTGAGATACCCGTTATCACAGTCATTCTTCCTCCATTATTGGTTATTAGTAAAATCAAGCTCCTTGCGGAATACATACGCAATAAAAATTAGAGTGTAAAAATTCTTAATCGGATTCAACTATTTTGATATGGAAGCTATTTTTTCTGCCTAAAAATCCTCAAAAAACGTCAAATTTCTTTGGACGGCCGGCACCACAGACAATCTCATCACTAATCGGTTTCCTCTACGTGGACTGGAAGACCCTTTTGGGAGACCATGATATGGAGGGTACAATAATTCCTTTGGAGGAGGTTTAAAAAACGGTTTTAAGATCTTCGACACTGAAACCTCGAGTCCGCAATTTTGAGGGTTTTATTCATGGGTCACTGATCCATCAGGCATAGTATTTTTTTTACAGCACCTTTTACAATGAAATATTCAATTTTTTTCCCTCAGTCCCGTTTACAACTGTCCTTCGTGCTTGTCTCGCCAGGAAATCGGGCGTGAAAGTGGAGGTTCTTTTATGAGATTTGAGTTATGACCCGTGCTCCGGGGTTCCTTTGTCGGCCAGGCTCGTCTTGTCAACAGCCTGTCAACCCTTTTAACCTTGACCGAAGTGGCTTTCAATAAAAAAAATTTTCTCTCATTTCGCGTGACGATTAATTTTTCCCGATCGATTCGAAAGGTTTACCCTTTCACAGACGTTTCCCACAGTTTCTGACGTATTCAAATTTTCGAAGGGGTTTCCGGACTCGGCCAGACGAAATGTGTCAAACGGTGCTTAGTGGACAAAAAAAAGGTCTCGCATCTGTTCCTATGACGTCAACTCGGGACATGTTTAAACATGTTTTATTTCAATAAAATTCACCCTGGCTCATCTTTATCCCTCCCTTTTACGCCTCCTGTTTTCTCATCTAACGATAATTGATAAGCAAACAAACTGCTATACCTGCTTTGTGTTTCCGAAGGGGAGTAAAATCCTCGGTAGTCATATGCCTTCCATTAAACTTAATCTCCCCTTCTTTTAAATCCAAAAATCGAATTTTTTTCGCTTCAAATATTAGAAGAAACGCCGACAAAGGTACGAGTAGGCGAGGATACCTTTTACATAAATATTGGCTCATTATAAGTCTATTAAAAGTTGGGATTTATCAAACGGAAGAGAAGGGATAAATTTTCAACGTTTCGACCGTTGCAACTTTTACAACCGGAACAATATCCTCGGTTATTTACACCGCAGTAAAAAAAACTCAACAAAAGGATCGGTTCCTTTTCTTTCAATCATGCAAACTCTTTTTTTTTTAAAGGTTAAAAAAATCTCATTTAAAAGAGGGGAGGGATTACAGTTCTAATGACCTTCGCACCTTCTAAGGGCAGTGAGATTAAAGCCTAATTTGAAAGTTTGACGTCATTTTGACTAATCGACAATGCCTCGATCCATTGATGATCTCATTCACTATTTAAAAACGCTAGCGGTGCAGTTGTTTTAAAAAACCCATAGAAAAACTTTTTACTCCTGCATTTTCAGCCTGTTTTGAGGCTTTGGGATAGCAGGCCTTTTACTCTTATTTAAGAGACAGAATTTTAGCTCCCTAGGGCGGTAAAGTTCTAAGCTTTGAATTGATGTGCTCTTTTTCCAACCTCATTTTTTCTTTTTTATTGATTTTTTTTTCATTACAAAACCAATAAAAACGGATCTTATAGGATTAACAGTAAAGCGTAATTATACATTTTGATAAATGGCTCTAGTTGAAGAGAGAGAAAAAAAGGAGGTCGCCCCGTTGCCTCCTCGGGCGTGATCATGAATACATAAAAGAGCTTTTAGTTGTCCAACGTATTGTCTGTTTTCGGTTAGAGATATATTATTGAATCACCCGAAAAATTTAAGGGGGCGTCATTATCGAAAGCTGTGACTCTTCAACTTTTAAAATTTGAAAATTCAATTTTTTTGTATGTCTAAAACGAAATGAAGCGAAATAATTACGGTTAGGTAAATATTCATTGTCTGAGGGTTAGGAGTGGTTCTAAAGTGGGCGAGGGATGAGAGAAAAGGGTGAATTACTCATCTCAAGTGTTCTCAAAAGCGGAGGGTGCAAATTACACAAAAGTCTCACTTTCCCGCATTTTTTTTAAGGGGGAAAAACAACTTGTGGTAAAAAAAATTTCGGATTCAGAAATCGGTCTGGCAGTTCAGGAGAAATAGTTTCTGTAATTTCGTAGATCCTCGCGTAAAAAAGGGGGAAAAGGCGTTTTGTAGGGATTAGGGTCGAAGGGATGGAATGGACGGGGGTGTTTTTTTTCCAAGAGAATAATCCCAGGACACATGTCTCCACTTACGTTCTCGGATTTACAGCAATCATAACTCGGCCATTAAACAATATCTCTTATTACTCACACAAAACCGAAAATCCACCCAACCCCACTTGAGCAAACACGAGCAAATGTTACGCGACGACCGCGTGTTGATTCAGTCTCAGGATTTGAGCTATTTAGAAATTATTTATTGCACACGTTCTCAGAAATTCAAGCCACGTGGACACTTGGAAAAATTAATAAACAGCGAGCATTCTGATGTTTTTGTTTTAAAGAGCGAAACTAACACTCGTCAAATTAATTTGCATATTGAAAAAAAAACTTAAAAGAACAAAGTTTACCTAACGATTCGTGTATGGAATATTAAATTTTTGTTATGGAATTTTCAATTGAAATGGAAACCGGACTTAGCTGCCTTTAACCTTACTGTGGGGGGTCCCCAAAAAAAGGAGTTTTCTGTTTAAAAAAAAATCTTCAACTCATAATTTAGGGGACTTCGCAAAATATGCTCGCAATATTATTTTTAAACGACGATTGAGATATAACACTGAAATCTGGATTAAAAAATCAGTTTTTCAGTTTACTATTAAAATAAAATAAAAAATAAAAAATTGCGAATTTTTGGTGCAAAACTTAAAACTCCGTAGGTCAATGATCAAGAGGAAGTGGTTTAAATCCCGGACTAAATTTTGCGTTTCTGCAACTTCTAGCGTTTAGCGTCTAGCGTAAGCGACGTCGGACCCCTAATTTATAAAATGAAGAAACCGGAATATCAATTTATTAAGCCTAAAAAATCGGCAAAAGAATGCGTTTTCGAAAAAAAAAAAAAAATTGGGATTTACAGAATTTTTTCAATTTTTCCACCCATAAAATAACCAAATAAAAATATTAATATAATATGTGTCAGTAGCTATTATTAGGGAAAAATTGCCTCTAACCCTGTTTAAAAAAAAGGGTCCAATCTGTAGAAAATGGCAGTAGAAATTAGTATAAATTACGGATGAAACGAAAAATTTAGGTTTGCCCTACTGCGCGGGCCCTTCAAGTAAACTGTAATTCCCCGTGTAGACCCCATATACATACCTACTATCTAAATTTCCTAAATACGTGAAGAAAAATTTACTTTTTTTTGGCGTAAACTTCCTTAAAGTTTGTTTAAAAACGACATGTCCGAGTTAAAAAAAATATAAATTCTGATAAAAACATTTTTTTCCGTCAAAAACCTGGCTAAGAACTTTTAATTTTATTTTTGAAATGCTAAAAAAATAGGGTAAGTATATTTGTCTTAAGATCCTTCTTTACATAATAAAATCATAAGAATTTATATCTCTAATTTTTCCCCACTGACCTCAAAGTAATTAATTTGGCAATTAATTACGTTTTAAAAGCTGAGTCCGCACGAAATTCAGGAAGTATCTTTATGCGAGGAAGATCAGCAAAGGAAGCGTGGATGAGGGAGGGAGTGTTAAGACTAGGACAAAGAAGACGCCGAGTAAGCAGAAATGCAAAGGCCTTTGTCCCCCAGGAAATGTCCCCTTTCATCCTAAAAAACATACAAGCCACACACCAATCTGTTTCCCGTTTCGAATTAAATATGAAACTACGTTTTGTGTTTAAAATCTTTAATTTGAAACAAATGAATTATTTAAAAGGGCCCTCAACCTAATTATCTATCGAAATTCTAACGAATGCGTCCTTGGTTAAAGAGGCGACAAAACGTTTGTATTCTGTTTACGTTTATGGTGTTGTTATACAGAATTCTTTCGTTTTCGGCCTTTATTATTTTGGATATATTTTTTTTTATTTTGTACTAAAATCACGTTTTTTTCCCCTCCCTTCGCCCTGGACGAGAGAGAGAGGAAATTTTTGTTTTATTTTTTTTTTCCGTTTGTTTTTATTTTTGAGCCTCATCCTTTATTAATAGGAATAGCTTTAGTCATTTTCCTCTCGTTTCTCACGTAGAGCTCCGAACGAAATCAAAATATGAAAGAAGAAATTAATTTTACGGAAATAAAGGTACGAACAAATTTATAATTTTTAACGTCATTCATTATGCCTTGATTTACCATAATAACCCGCATGACCCAACAGTTTGGCGGGTTAAATTCCTTAAGATATCGCGTCCTGGGTGTCCAAGATGAAAGAAAACCCTCCAATTAGGAAAGAAAAAAATCGAGATATTTTGAAGATTTGCCCTGGAGACAAGCAGTCTGACTTGCTCCTTAATCCTTTCCTTTGTACTTTATTCTTCTTTAAGTTGTCAACCGTTGTTCGAGCTTAGAAACGTGGGACTTGTTAAAGGTTTTCCCAGACCGGCCGGCACCTCTCTCGACAATAACATTCTTTTCGACATTACCGGCTAAAGAGGTGGAATTACTGGGCAATAAGTCAGTTTAGGGTTTATTTTTACAACTCCTTTTTCCCTCCTTTTCTTTGAAACCTCCACACTCCACAGACGGCTTGTCATCTCGCTATTATAACTTCGGCTAGTTCATTTTGTCGCTTAAGCGACAAAAAAATTATTAGAAATAAGAAAATTAAGCGACAAAATGAACTAGCCGAAGTTATAATAGCTAAGATGACAAGCCGTCCTTTTGGGAAATAAAATTTTGACGTGGAAGGTAATTTTTAGGTATACAGGGTACTTTACGATCCAGTAGGTAGGTACCTAATTGGTTAATATGCAAAATGCAAATTAAAACATTTCTTTGTGAAGGCTAATACAATGCCGTACGTGACTAAGCTGTGGGAACCCAAGTTTTTCTTTCGTACTTTTCTCTTTCGCACCTTCATAGAAAAATGACAATTTTTCTCGTGTTGAAATTACCTGTTTTTAAACGCTTTCCCACCGACACCTGTTTCGGTGGGAGGGATTACAGCACGTGTTTCGGATCATCCTATGCGAAAAACGGACCGTTTTTCCCACGGCAATAAACTTTTTCCGGGACCCCTCTGAGAAACGGGCCCCCACATCGAATATGACGCGTTTATGGCACCCTTTTTCTATGCAAATTCCTTCACAAAAATCTGGGTTATAATTTTCTAAAATAGGTTGTTCAATCGGAGTGAAATATATCTCCCTTTGTCAAATTTTATGTTCTTTTCACCTCCCTTGAGGTGGACGTTGAAGATTAGCAGTCTTCAGTTTGAAGAGATTCCAACGGAAACTTCACTAAAGAGAAGGGACAATATTAGGAGGGGGAAGTATAAAGTAGGGGGAAGTATAAAGGAGGGGTAAGTGTAAAGGAGGAGAAGTATAATTTCAAGTATTTTTGAATTTAGAATAATTTTAGAATCTAATCTTTTTTTAATTAAAAGTACTAATTTGAAGAGCTTCCTACGAAAACTTCATTAAAGTGAAGGGACAATACTAGGAGGGGGAAGTATGAAACAGGGGAAGAATAAAGTAGGGGGAACTATAAAGGAGAAGAAGTATAAAGGAGGGGAAGCATAAAGGAGGGGAAGTGTAACGGGGGAGAAGTATAATTTCAAGTATTTTTGAATTTAGATTAATTTTAGAATCTAATCTTTTTTTAATTAAAAGTACTAGTTTGAAGAGCTTCCAACGAAAACTTTATTAAAGAGAGGGGCAATACTAGGAGGGGAAGTATAAAGGAGGGGGAAGTATAAAAGAGGGGAAGTATAAAGGAGGGAAGTATAATTTCAAGTATTTTTGGATTTAGAATAATTTTAGAATCTAATATTTTTTTAATTAAAAGTACTAATTTGAAGAGCTTCCTACGAAAACTTCATTAAAGGGAAGGGACAATACTAGGAGGGGGAAGTATAAAGGAGGGGAAGTATAAAACAGGGGAAGAATAAAGTAGGGGGAAGTATAAAGGGAGAAGTATAAAGGAGGGAAGTAAAAGGGGAAGCATAAGGAGGGGAAGTGTAAAGGAGAAGATGTATAATTTCAAGTATTTTTGAATTTAGAATAATTTTAGAATCTAATCTTTTTTAAATTAAAAGTACTGGTTTGAAGAGCTTCCAACGATAACTTCATTAAAGAGAAGGGACTAGGAGGGGAAAGTATAAAGGAGGGATGTTTATAACAGGGGAAGTATAAAGGAGAAGTATAATTTCAAGTATTTTTGAGTTTAGAATAATTTTCCTTTTTTTCAAAAAATGTTATTATTTTTTTTTTCTAAAAATTTTTCAAGTTTTATATTTTATTTGAATTTTTTAAGTTTTTTTTTGTCGTAGGGGTGCGTAGAGTCGAAGAAAGGAAGGTCACGAGAGGGTTAGAGAGCGTAGATATCAGCCTTGCACACCCCTCTTTAATGGCAAAACTTACGCTCGCCCAACTTTTAAATCCTCTTTTACTTTTCGAATATTGTACATATCTCTATTTTTTGATTAGGCTGCTTGGAAGGCTTGAGCCAGCAATTTCAAGGTCAGCAATCCGATCACTTTATCATGCCAAGTCCTTCCAACAAAAACTCTCGTATAAAATGGTTCCTTATAAGTTGAGTGAATTCTTTGTGTGAAATACTTAGGTAGTTTTCGGACATTTCCCACACATGAAAATGGGTCCCTCCCACCTTCTTCGAGAAGTATCAGTGGTGGACTTGGGAACAGGTAACTTTTCATCCCCCCTATCCGCCTATTTAGGGTAGTCCGAATGGAAAAAGGTATCAGTTGGACGAAATGAGGCTCGACGTCAATATGTGGATAGAAGAGAATCCAGTGTGTTACTCAGAAAATACGAAAAAAAATTTTTTGACACTTTTTTTTTTTTAGATGAAGGAAAAGAGTAAGAATGCGGCTCGGAGTAGACGTGAAAAGGAGAACACGGAATTTTTAGAGCTCGCCAAACTTCTCCCCCTCCCGGCCGCGATCACATCACAGCTCGACAAAGCATCTATTATACGATTGACGACAAGCTATCTCAAAATGAGACACCTTTTTCCAGACGGTAAGTCTTTTCTACATTTTATCAAAAAGATCAAAAAATAGTTTTTGCTTGGTGACCCTTAAAGTTTTTTTTCCCCTCCTTTTATATAAAAGGGTGCCGTTTGTCCGTAATTGGTCAAATTAAGGAGGGTCACATCCCCTTCAAATCGTTCACCTTCCAATCAGTTCTATCTACATTGTAGCTCCACCGGACAAAACCGGCGTTCTCTTACCTATTGTGCCTTTGATTTGACTGTCTCTTTATGGTAAACACCTCCGCATTCGCTAACCCTCCAGACTCCTTTGTTATACTAATTTTATAATTTTTTTTCTTCAATCTTTTGGACATTTTCAACCTTTTTTTTGCTTGTTTAGCATATGAAAAGTGTCTGTGGTTGTCGTAAGATTTTATGCAAAATGTTATCAATTGCTCAAATCGGTTGTTGGGTACAAAAAACTATTTCCACCTACCCTACACTGCTTGATAAACATGCTCCTTTAATTTAAAGTTTATTTCTTTTTAATTGACACTGGTTTAATTGTCTTGACTCCATTGTTTGATTGACGGGTGTAACAATGAGGGGTGGGAAGGGGGGCACGCGGACCAATTAAGGAGCGTGTGAGGCCATATAACAAAGTCGTTTTCCGCCCTTAAATAATTGGCGATCCGTCCTTTGTTCAATCGTCAAACTTTTCTCTTCTTTTACAGGGCTCGGTGACGCCTGGGGTGCCGCACCGCCGCCGTCGAACCCGAGGGAGGCCTCAATACGGGAGCTCGGATCTCATCTTTTACAAGTAAAAAAAAAGCCTTTTTTATTATATTATAAAACCTGAATTTTTATAGACTTTGGACGGTTTTATATTCGTGGTGGCGCCCGATGGGAAAATTATGTACATATCTGAAACAGCTTCGGTTCATTTAGGTCTTTCTCAAGTCGAACTTACAGGGAACAGTTTGTACGAATACATTCATCCAAGCGATCACGATGAAATGTCTTCAGTTTTATCGTTACAGCAGCCATTACCTCATCACCATCTCCTACCAGGTAATTGAATTCGAAAATCAAACTTCTTTGACTAAGTAGAAATATTTAGTAGTTATTCCATCTAGTATTTAAAAAAAGGTTCTTTAAGTCTTCCTTTTTACAGAATTCGAGATGGAAAGAGCCTTTTTTATACGTATGAAATGCGTTTTAGCGAAACGAAACGCCGGTCTTACAACGGGAGGGTTCAAGGTGAGTGCACTAAACATACAGAATACCAGAAGAAAAAAGAGAAAGAAAAGAGGTGTTTTGTGTAGACTCATGAGAGCGCATATTTCAAGTTCGTGGTATCGAATTAATGAGCGTCTGGTTTAGGTGATCCACTGTTCGGGTTATTTAAAAGTGAAGCAGTATTCGTTGGAAGCATCTGGATACGAGACATGCTATCAAAACGTTGGACTGGTCGCTGTCGGACATTCACTTCCACCCTCGGCTATCACCGAAATCAAACTCCACTGCAACATGTTCATGTTCAGGGCGTCACTAGATCTCAAACTAATATTCCTAGACGCAAGGTAAGCCGACACCGGCTTTTTTAAGTGTGTGAAAACCTCCATTTGTCCATGACTCACTTTTTATTTTCAGGGTGTCACAACTCACAGGATACGAGCCACAAGACTTAATTGAAAAACACTTTATCACTATATACATACTGCGGATATGATGCACATGAGATATTCTCACTGCACACGTAAATAAAGCAATCATAAAAAATGGATCGTTCATTTATTTATTTTTAGTGTTATACAAAGGTCAAGTTACGACAAAATACTATCGGTTTTTGTCAAAAGACGGAGGCTGGGTATGGATGCAAAGCTATGCGACGATAGTTCATAATTCGAGATCTAGTCGGCCTCATTGTATAGTCAGCGTAAATTACGTTTTAAGGTACGTATAAATTACTTTAATTAAAATAAAACTTTTTTAAATAACAGTGAGTTGGAGGAAAAAGATGTGGTTTTAACGACGATCGGTAATGAGGAGACGTCGAGAACGACGACTTCGGTGACAACGCCGACACCTTTGGTGGTTGAAGAGCCAACCCCTTCGTACCATCATCACCCTCAGATTCACCTTCAGCCGGAAGTCTACCAGCCACAACTCTACGATCACTACTCCGGGCCGGAGCCGACTTACCCCTCGCCCGAGCTCTATTACGCCGCCGCCGCCGGCTATTCGGAACAAGGCTGTATCGGTCGACCCTATTCGAGTTCGAGCTGCTCGAGCGGAGAAGAGCCACCTTCCTGCTCATATACCGCCCCCCATTCCACCACCCCTCCTTCCTACACTTCAGTCATCGTCGACTCCCAACACTACGTCAACGAATTCGTTCATTAACCCCATCAAATCTCAAACGTACAGACAATAACCAAAGAAAATCCAGTATTAAACCCAGTGAAAAAAAAGGTGTAAACTAGTTTTTAAGACTTTTTAACGTTTTTTAACGGTTATTTGTACGTTAGAATCATTTTTTAGATTTTTCCCTACCCCCCAAAAAAGCCATTTTTTGACCACTTTGGCTCTAAAAAAGGGAAAGCCCAGTATGTCTTCCATTTTGAAAAGAGACATAGAGAAATCTAGAAGCTATTAAATATTATAAATATAAAATGTACATTCTGCAAATCATAAAAATGTGTGTATATACTATTGTAAAATTTGTTATTTTGTGTCAACGGAAAAAATATATTATTATAATAAAAAAGTAAAACTTTGGCTTTCCTTTTCCCTTTTTACAAGGCATTAGCCATCAAAATTAATACTGAAAATCTTTTCCAAAAAGATTTAAAAATGATGGCTTAGTATTTTATCTTAAAATACTTAAACCAAGGTTAAAAGTAATAAAAAGAGGTTTAAATTGACCGTAGAGGACAAAATTAGGTGTCGTAAAAGGTCCTATGACGAATTAAAAGCCAGGTGTCTTGAGTCATGGGTTTAGACCCTTCACGCTATTTTAGACCTTAGGTCAAGAACTTAAATTGATAAATCTAGATACCATATTAATCTTTATTTTTAAAATCCAAATGTTACATCAAAAGTTAAAATCTAGTTTAAATTTGTATGAGGATAAAATTAGCAGTTGAAAAAGCACTTTTGATTAAAGGACAAAGGAGGGAAAAGAGGAAGGGATCGCAATTATTGAGGGTTGTGCGGGTTGGGTTTTGTGAAGGGGTGCCATTTCCGTAATTGAACATCCCCTTCCCCGCCGAATAGAACGACGCCCTTTGTCACCCTCGCCTCCTTTTCGACAGTTCTCGCACCCTCTTGTTAGACCCAAACCGGGATAAACTACATGACAAATAATTGCCACCGGAGGCCATACATGCCACACACATTATTCTATTCTCCAATGTTCTTCATGCCCTCTTTTAACTTCCTCAAAAGGAATTTTATTGTGATACGTTTTTAGAAATGGGTCTTAGAAGTTCAATACTCAAAACAATTTAATCCCATCTTCACCAAAATTTTGTATTTTGTACTTCCCAAAGCTGTAACTTTGACTAAAAGATATAATTTTCATCTCTTATTACTTTTAATAATTTCTGATGTCATAAGAAAGCTCCAGATTTTTTCATCTCTTATTACTTTTAACCATTTCTGATGTCATAAGAAAGCTCCAGAATTTTATCTCTTATTACTTTTAATAATTTCTGATGTCATAAGAAAGCTCCAGATTTTTCATCTCTTATTACATACTTTTAATCATTTTTGATGTCATAAGAAAGCTCTAGATTTTTCATCTCTTATTACTTTTAACCATTTCTGATGTCATAAGAAAGCTCCAGATTTTTTATCTCTATTACTTTTAACCATTTCTGATGTCATAAGAAAGCTCCAGATTTTTCATCTCTTATTACTTTTAAGCATTTCTGATGTCATAAGAAAGCTCCAGATTTTTTTATCTCTTATTACTTTTAACCATTTCTGATGTCATAAGAAAGCTCCAGATTTTTTCATCTCTTATTACTTTTAACCATTTCTGATGTCATAAGAAAGCTCCAGATTTTAACTTCCTCAAGTTTTCATCTCTTATTACTTTTAACCATTTCTGATGTCATAAGAAAGCTCCAGATTTTTTCATCTCTTATTACTTTTAACCATTTCTGATGTCATAAGAAAGCTCCAGATTTTTTCATCTCTATTACTTTTAAGCATTTCTGATGTCATAAGAAAGCTCCAGATTTTTTCATCTCTTATTACTTTTAACCATTTCTGATGTCATAAGAAAGCTCCAGATTTTTCATCTCTTATTACTTTTAACCATTTCTGATGTCATAAGAAAGCTCCAGATTTTTTCATCTCTTATTACTTTAAGCATTTCTGATGTCATAAGAAAGCTCCAGATTTTTTCATCTCTTATTACTTTTAACCATTTCTGATGTCATAAGAAAGCTCCAGATTTTTTCATCTCTTATTACTTTTAATCATTTCTGATGTCGTAAGAAGCTCCAGATTTTTTCATCTCTGATTACTTTTAATCATTTCTGATGTCGTAAGAAAGCTCCAGATTTTTCATCTCTATTACTTTTAGTCATTTCTGATGTCATAAAAAGCTCCAGATTTTTTCATCTCTTATTACTTTTAATCATTTCTGATGTCGTAAGAAAGCTCCAGATTTTTTCATCTCTTATTACTTTAGTCATTTCTGATGTCATAAAAAGCTCCAGATTTTTTCATCTCTTATTACTTTTAATCATTTCTGATGTCGTAAGAAAGCTCCAGATTTTTTCATCTCTGATTACTTTTAATCATTTCTGATGTCGTAAGAAAGCTCCAGATTTTTTCATCTCTTATTACTTTTAGTCATTTCTGATGTCATAAAAAGCTCCAGATTTTTTCATCTCTTATTACTTTAATCATTTCTGATGTCGTAAGATAGCTCCAGATTTTTTCATATCTGATTACTTTAATCATTTCTGATTCATAAGAAAGCTCCAGATTTTTTTTATCTCTTATTAGTTATTACTTTTAATCGTTTCTGATGTCGTAAGAAAGCTCCAGATTTTTTCAACTCTTATTACTTTTAATCATTTCTGATGTCGTAAGAAAGCTCCAGATTTTTCATCTCTTATTACTTTTAGTCATTTTGATGTCGTAAGAAAGCTCTAGATTTTTTCATCTCTTATTACTTTTAGTCATTTCTGATGTCGTAAGAAAGCTTCAGATTTTTCATCTCTTATTACTTTTAGTCATTTCTGATGTCGTAAGAAAGCTTCAGATTTTTCATCTCTTATTACTTTTAATCATTTCTGATGTCGTAAGAAAGCTCCAGATTTTTTCATCTCTGATTACTTTTAATCATTTCTGATGTCGTAAGAAAGCTCCAGATTTTTTCATCTCTTATTACTTTTAGTCATTTCTGATGTCATAAAAAGCTCCAGATTTTTTCATCTCTTATTACTTTTAATCATTTCTGATGTCGTAAGAAAGCTCCAGATTTTTTCATCTCTTATTACTTTTAGTCATTTCTGATGTCATAAAAAGCTCCAGATTTTTCATCTCTTATTACTTTTAATCATTTCTGATGTCGTAAGAAAGCTCCAGATTTTTTCATCTCTGATTACTTTTAATCATTTCTGATGTCGTAAGAAAGCTCCAGATTTTTTCATCTCTTATTACTTTTAAATACTTCTGATGTCATAAGAAAGCTCCAGATACATTTAAGATGGAGTATTTGGAGGTCTGTCCATTTGGCAATTAGGGTTTCAATAAAAAATGTCTAAGAGCCCGGGTTCAGGCTTAAAAGAAATGGTCGAAATCCGCGTGATTTATGCGAAACTTATCTAAATAAACATTTTACTTCCTAAAAAAAAGTTATTGTGACACCCTCCATGTTGGCCGTATTCGATATTAGGGGAAAATTCGTGCTGTTCACGCCCTTCTCGTATTTCCTGGCTGGGCGAAGACTTTAATTTTTTCTACCTTGATACTTGAAAAAATTTTTTACTCACAAGTTTGTCGCTGTACGGCACCCCGATGGTTGTGAGAAAGGGGAAGTATCATCCATTATAACAAGTGCAGCTATCTATGTGCTTATTTCAAAACTTTTATTTTTCAACTTCAAAACTTTTATTTTTATTTTTTTTTTAATTTGCCGTCAATCCTGAAGGAAATCTGTTAGGTTTAAAGTAATGAATAATTTTTTATTTTAATAAATTAAATTTAAAAAAGTGGCGGACAGTTAGTTTGATCGATATCGATGACAGGTAATTTAGTTTTATTAATATACTTTTTTAAAGAATTATTCGCATGTTGAACAATATTCCTACTGGGCTGAGGACTCCTCGTAATCACCCACATCAATCTTCCAACATTACCGGATCTATCGCGAAGATCTTCACACATCACAAGTGACATCCAAGATGCGAAATCGTCCGTTCCAACGACCGCAATCGTAAAATTTATTTTTGCTGAAATCTACGATGATACACAAAATACATAAAATGAAGCTTACCAAGAGGTACATATGCAGTATATATCGACTTATTTGACACAACACTCAATTTTATTTCAGTCGATGAATACGAACGAAGTCTAAAAAAAAGTATAAAACAAAAACAAACAAAAATTAAAACAATTTACACAGAATTATATCCAAAATTGATCATGTTGTAATTTTGAATTGGAAATGAAGCTTGCGCTGGACTAATTTTTGCACCAATACATTTGCACGGTTGTACAGTGTCTAAAAAACATTTCTTAAAAAGAAAAAAAGATTAATGTAGACTAACTGAAAAATCCGCAAGCATTTCTTGATTCATTGGTCCCTCCAATTCTGATTCCTCTAATCAGATGCCATTTTCCTGCTGCCTTAAATCTCACTAATTAATGTAATTACCACAAAAAATTTTACTTACAGAGTATTTACTCTTCTATATGGTTCAATACCGCCACATTGAATTTCTCCATCAGCCAATGCAGCGAGAAATAAAGAAAACCATAAAATATAAACTGAACCATGCATTTTCAAACTTTAAAATGGACTAAGTCGACGTCCCTTCATATATAAAAGGGTGTTAATTACTTCCGTCAAAGATAAAATTTTCGCATAAGTTAACTTATGTTTTGTATTTTTAAATCATTCAACCGTGAATAAAGATAGATTATTCATCCGTGAAATATTTAAGTAGAAAGCTCATAGATATAGAGTTTTAACAGCTCTCCAGAGATTGGAGGAATAAAGAAAAAGGACATAAAAATTTAAAAAAATATAATTAATTTTTTTCTTACAAATTAAGATATTGCCAAGTTCACAATTTGAACACCAATTCCATAAATATAAACAGTAATGTCGTTCTTTTTGCATCTAAAAATTTATATGATTATCAATAACATAATAAAACAAAAATCATACTCCATTAAGATTCCATGGACATCAGGAACACAAGTTTTAACTTCAGAAATCAAATTTGCAGTAATAACCGAATCAGAAAATGACCAACTTAGAAGGCATATTTTTTGATCCATACCTCCAGTTATAAGAAAACTTTCATTAATTTTTATCCCTGTAAAAATAAAGAATAATAAGTTTCCTTAAAACAAGCAAACGCACCTGATATTTGACAGTTGTGTAAATTTTTATGATCGTAAGTGCTAAGAATATTTAAGTTTTTATCAATTGCATTTAAAGCTATTGAGGAATCGTCGGAACCAGTTGCCAAAATGTAGGAGCCTTCAAATTCTATGAGATCGCAGCTGTTGATTCCAAGACTATGAGGTTTGAAACTTTTATTTTTTTCTGTCTCATCAATTTTCCACATTGAGACTTTCCCGTCTGCATATGAACACATCAAAACATCATGCATCGTCGCCAATTTTAAAATACAACAAAAATCATTTTTTACGGAAGAACTAATCGTCAATTTTCGATTCGACGAATCAAAAATGTGGCATCTAAAATTTAACGATAATTTTGAATTGTTTAACGGTGAATTATTACCGAACTATTCCATCAGAACAACCGCCAAAAATATTTAATTGTCCATTATTTATTGACATTGATAAATCCATGTATCTGATTTCAGGATCATCCAGAGGTTCTTGTTCAGAAGGTTTTTTTTCAACTCTTAATATGCTCTCTGATAATTCGACAAGGCAAGGGTCTAAAAAGGAGATTAAGGACTTTCTAAAAATAAGAATTACTTTTTTCAGTGATTAGCCGCCATAATAAAAGCTGCCCTCTTCCTCCGCCAGATGCGACAAATATTGTTCTCCCACTTAAGACTACAGACTGATTTTACGCTTGAATATGCCTACGATAAGTCCCCATTGGTAGTAAAGCGTCGGAAACACTGAAAAGCTTCAAAGTTGTATCTTCACTTCCGGAAACGAAGAAGGAACCCTGTTCTGAATTAGCAAGACAACAAGCATTGATTGTTTTTGAATGTGACCCTGTTAATGCAGCTCCAAGAGAAATTTTAGAAAGCTTTTCTGAAAAATAAGCTATCGATTTTTCTTTTATATAGGAGAAATAGATGCTTTCATCAATATGGCAGTCCCAAGATCTATGACCTCCCCGCAATCCACACTCAGCAATATCCGTCTTTCATCTAAACTCCAGACAATAAACCGTATCTGGAACAACACTAAAATAATAATTTTGTATAAAACTTATTAAACCTCATAAAATCCCAGAATGACATTCCAAAAGCTTCAGTGTGACAAAAAGCAGCAGGCCATTCCATCGGTAGCTTGTAAGTACTTGAAATGGCCAATTTTTCATTTTCAATTCTAATTTTTTTGTACGTTCCATCCCTTCCTGTGGAAACAATATGGTCGCTTAAATTTTTTAAGTCGCTAACACCTCTAGGCCCATGTTCACGCTTCAGCGTTGATATCGGATTCTAAAAAAATAATTTAACTTAAATTTTGTAATTAAATTAAAAAACCTGATTATTCTTTGAACGATGAAAAAGATGAATTGAACCATTACGATCGCCACAAAGAAAAAAATCACCATAAACACATGAGCAAGTAATCCATCTTTCTTTGCATTCTGGCAAAATAAAAGTTTCCAATATCTCCAGAACATTTTTTCCTACAATTTTTAATAATTTAAAACTTAATTGGATTAAACAAAAATACCAGAATTGAAGTTCCAAAGAGAAATCTGTCCGTTGATTCCAGAAGTTACAAAAAGTGAAGAACTTAGCCAATTCAAAGAAAATATTCTTCCTTCAACAGGCTTTGATTCAACGCAGATTTCAAGATTGTCAGCTTTAAAAAAAACTTTTAACCAAGAAACAGCAATGCTTAAAATACCTTGGAAAATAAAAATATGACCGTTTATTCCTGCCAAAGAAATATAAAGACGATCTGGAGATATACAGAGCAACGAATAGTTTTTAAAATTTGTGTTAAAATATGATAAAACCCATTGGTTTTCTGTGAAGGACCATATTTCTCCTAAATTAGTTGATAAAAAAATTTTACCATGTTGATTAAGTACTAACGATTTTGGAGTTCTTTGGTTACTGAAAATTTTGTTAGTGAAGGTTTTTAAAAAATTTGAAAACCTTGTATCAAAAGGGAGGTAAGCTGGTTCTGATTTTGAAGCCAGAGGCCATAAATCGATGCCACCATCACTGCCACCGGTTGCTATAATCTTCAATTTTTCGCAGCAATCAACACTCCAAATCGAACCTCCTTGATGACCATACCATTGATTTTCGCATTTTCCTATATCATTCCAAATTGACACAAGTGAGTCCTGAAAAAAATTATAGCTGTAATATTATTAAAAATAGTTATTACCTCTCCAATGCTAATAACCCAGGAGTTGGTGAGAAAAAGACAGTCCCAAACTCTCGCCATGTGCGCAAATATTGTGTGCTGTAAATTAATTTCACAGTCTGACCAATTTTTCTGCTCTGAAAATTTGACAGACCAAAATCGAACTGTCCTATCATCCGAAGTTGAACAAATCCTATTCGTCAAACTGTCATATTTGACTGAAAATATAACTCCCTAGAATAAAAATGTATGAATTAAAAGATTTTACAGCAATTTTGATGTACCTTGTGACCTTTCAATGTGTGAATCGGTGATTTATTTTGTATCGACCATATTACAACTTCTTGAAAGACAGTACCAGCAAGGATGACTAAATTTTCCCATTTGTCATTCAAAATAACTCCCGAATACATAAGCATCAATTAAGGATAACATTTTTTAAAATTAACTTTATACATGTAATCTGGTGGCTAAGATTGTGGGTTTATTGTGGGGCTTCTAGAATATAATATCTTCTAGAATAAAAGGGCGTCTAACTGAAGTAGAGCTCACTGTCCAGCAATAGGCTTTTGGTTAGCCTGTAGAGGCTGGACAGAGGTTGCATGGTTGCATTTAAAAAAATAATAATAAAAGTAATAATAAAATAAATAAATTGCATGAAAGGATACAATATACACCTCATTTCACATGAAACCTTTTCATTTAGCCCAGAATCCAAATTGATTTTTGAAACAGAATTGTTCATCGTAAGTGCAGCCACAGATAGAGAATCAAGCCAAATGCAGTCCAAAATCCAGTCATCAATAACTACCCTTTTAGAAACATCGAAACTAAAAAAAAAATCAACACTGGAAAAATAAGAATTCTTCCATACTGTAAAGACAAAATATCATAATCAAGAATGGCGACATTTCTTCCACCATAAATCAAAAGCTCTTTTTCAGATCTTGGTTTGATCCCATATATATTTTGATTTTCGAATATTTCAATGACTTTTAAAAGCTCAGTTTGGTTCCCATGGTTTTTGATGTTGATCACATTTAAGTTTCCACCGACACCTGCAAATTTAGAAATTCAAATTCTTATATTGTGGGAGATACATATCAATATTTGCTTACCAGCCAAAATATGAGTGCCCATAAACTTAATAGAGGTGACATGGGTGCTTAAAAACTTCTTCTCAACTGTGACATTCATTATAAAATAACAATAAACAAAACTTCACGTGTTTGTTGATAACACCTTATCAATTGGCAAAACTGTACGGTGTACAACCTTACTGAAAACTCCTGTTAATTGTTATCAAACATTTTATTCTGTCAACTTTCAAAATGAGTGTGAATAAGTTATTTTCTGAAAAGTTCACTTTGCAGTCAGCCACAAGTCCGATACCAGCGGCAATCATTTCTCAAGTTAGGCCCAAAACGAGTATATTAGATAAGAATTTAAGTAAAGGAAAAAGAGAAATTGGTCTGAGCACTTACTCGCTCCTGTTCTCCGAAATCATCCAGTATTGCCAAAACCAAGTCCATACAGTTCCTGAACTTCAGAATAAGTATGTTTACTCAGTTAGAATAAATAAAATTTACATTTTTTAGGTTGGCTGAACTGGGGCAAGAAGTCGGTATGAAACTGATTGATCTTTATTGCGTCCGAGAGGCGAAATGTAAACGAGAGACAAAACTCTTAAATATGCTTATTTTTATAAAAACCACTCTTTGGAAGGTTTGAATTTTTTGATATGAAGTAATTTATTAAATTTCATTTCAGGGTCTTTTTCTTAAAGAAATTGACATATTAGAACATGCGAATGACGACGAAAAAATTTATTACATGAAAGAACTTGAGCCAGTCGTAAACACTTACATTTCAGTTCCCAAAGACAAAGCAAGTCTCAATTGTGCCATATTTGCTGCAGGAATCATGGAGGCATTTCTCACCGGGAGCGGATTTGTAGTTATTCTTTTATAATTTTGAGAAAATTTAATTTTTTTTTAGACCGCAAAAGTGACGGCACATTGGCATAAAGGTACAACGTACGTTATTGTTTTCGACGAAAGTGTAATCTTAAAACAAAAACAACTATAAATAATTAAACTTATTTTATTAATTAAAAGAGTGATGTTATCATTGCATTGACATAGTTTCTTTTCCTTAAAAATAATGATTGATGATTTGTTAATTAAACTATTATAATTGACTGCGCTGTGTTGCCTGCGTTCCTGGAACTAGAATCTCATCATGTTCTTTTAAATTGTCCAAAATAGTTTTCTTTGTAAAACAACGTCTGAAAACGATTTGTACAAGATCATCAGAAGGTTGTGGCGTTCTTTCATTCGTGCTGTACGTATTGAAATCTTCAGATGCTAAAGCATCATATTCGGAATTGACGTTGTCGCTCAAAACTGGAGTGATCGAGCTCAGAAGTGGGATATCTCTGTTTCTTGGAGTGGATTCGGGAATAGTCGTAGGGGATGCTTCGGGAACATGTGAATTCCTAATTGGTGTCATATCTCGGATATGTTGTGAATTATTCTGGCTTTCATTCCTATTAGGAATACTCCTTCTCATGCTGTTCCCACGTGCAGGAGTTCCTAAGGTTGACACAATATAATTTACTTCATAAGCAGGTAGATATGAGACTTTAAATAACATCGGCCTAAAAAAAAAAAGTTAACTAATGAAAATTAAGTTTAAAATAGATTACATTCCAGCTGTCTCAAATAAAAACTCCACTGGTAAATTTGATGGTTCTGCAAAGGCTAAGACGGCTTTTAACTCTTTGAAACAGAATGTGATGGCAGTTGGATTGTTGACAGTGTATGATTCGAATTCTATGGATTGAAAAGACAGCTCAGTTCTCATAAATGTTGATCTGGAAAAAAAAAATTAAGGTAGTCCGAATTCAAGATAGTAAGTGGACTTCTGAACCCAAATTATGTAAGCCAGGGATTCCCAAACTTTTAGCAAGCGGACCCCTTTATTGGTTAAAATATGTGGGAACCCCATTTCCCTGTGAGGACAGTTTTTAGGAGATAAGCAATGGTTTTATTGGACAAAAAAGTCGTTCAAATCAAAATTTTGAGTAAAAACCCATATTTCATCTTTACCGTTAACAGAAATTTACTGAGGTTACGGTAAAAACACTCTGTTTTTTTGAAAAATCCTGAAAAACTGGGTTACTGTTTAAAAAATTGAGGGAGGCTCGTAAAAATGGGGTTTCTCGTCAAAAACCAAGGAAAACTATGAAAGATATCGTAAAAATGGGGTTTCTCTGTCAAAAACCAAGGAAAACTACCAAAGATATGTAAAAATGGGGTATCTCTGTCAAAAACTAAGGAAAACTACCAAAGATATTGTAAAAATGGGGTATCTCTGTCAAAAACCAAGGAAAGCTACCAAAGATATCGTAAAAATGGGGTTTCTCTGTCAAAAAACCAAGGAAAACTACCAAAGATATTGTAAAAATGGGGTATCTCTGTCAAAAACCAAGGAAAACTACCAAAGATATCGTAAAAATGGGGTTTCTCTGTCAAAAACCAAGGAAAACTACCAAAGATATCGTAAAAATGGGGTATCTCTGTCAAAAACCAAGGAAAACTACCAAAGATATCGTAAAAATGGGGTATCTCTGTCAAAAACCAAGGAAAGCTACCAAAGATATCGTAAAAATGGGGTTCTCTGTCAAAAACCAAGGAAAACTACCAAAGATATCGTAAAAATGGGGTATCTCTGTCAAAAACCAAGGAAAGCTACCAAAGATATCGTAAAAATGGGGTTTCTCTGTCAAAAACCAAGGAAAACTACCAAAGATATCGTAAAAATGGGGTTCTCTGTCAAAAACCAAGGAAAACTACCAAAGATATCGTAAAAATGGGGTATCTCTGTCAAAAACCAAGGAAAACTACCAAAGATATCGTAAAAATGGGGTATCTCTGTCAAAAACCAAGGAAAGCTACCAAAGATATCGTAAAAATGGGGTTCTCTGTCAAAAACCAAGGAAAACTACCAAAGATATCGTAAAAATGGGGTATCTCTGTCAAAAACCAAGGAAAGCTACCAAAGATATCGTAAAAATGGGGTTCTCTGTCAAAAACCAAGGAAAACTACCAAAGATATCGTAAAAATGGGGTTTCTCTGTCAAAAACCAAGGAAAACTACCAAAGATATCGTAAAAATGGGGTATCTCTGTCAAAAACCAAGGAAAGCTACCAAAGATATCGTAAAAATGGGGTTTCTCTGTCAAAAACCAAGGAAAACTACCAAAGATATCGTAAAAATGGGGTATCTCTGTCAAAAACTAAGGAAAACTACCAAAGATATTGTAAAAATGGGGTTTCTCTGTCAAAAACCAAGGAAAACTACCAAAGATATCGTAAAAATGGGGTTTCTCTGTCAAAAACCAAGGAAAGCTACCAAAATATCGTAAAATGGGGTTTCTCTGTCAAAAACCAAGGAAAACTACCAAAGATATCGTAAAAATGGGGTTTCTGTCAAAAACCAAGGAAAACTACCAAAGATATCGTAAAAATGGGGTATCTCTGTCAAAAACTAAGGAAAACTACCAAAGATATTGTAAAAATGGGGTATCTCTGTCAAAAACCAAGGAAAGCTACCAAAGTATCGTAAAAATGGGGTTTCTCTGTCAAAAACCAAGGAAAACTACCAAAGATATGGTAAAAATGGGGTATCTCTGTCAAAAACTAAGGAAAACTACCAAAGATATTGTAAAAATGGGGTATCTCTGTCAAAAACCAAGGAAAGCTACCAAAGATATCGTAAAAATGGGGTTTCTCTGTCAAAAACCAAGGAAAACTACCAAAGATATCGTAAAAATGGGGTATCTCTATCAAAAACTAAGGAAAACTACCAAAGATATGTAAAATGGGGTATCTCTGTCAAAAACCAAGGAAAGCTACCAAAGTTATCGTAAAAATGGGGTTTCTCTATCAAAAACCAAGGAAAACTACCAAAGATATCGTAAAAATGGGGTATCTCTGTCAAAAACTACCAAAGATATTGTAAAATGGGGTATCTCTGTCAAAAACCAAGGAAAGCTACCAAAGATATTGTAAAAATGGGGTTTATCTGTCAAAAACCTAGGAAAACTACCAAATATTGTAAAAATGGGGTATCTCGGTCAAAAACAAGGAAAGCTACCGAAAACAATGAAAATGGAGTTTCTCTGTCAAAAACTAAGAAGGTTTTCCAATCTAAAAACCCACGAAATTTTAAAAATCCAGTAAAACTGGGTTCCCTTTGTCAAAAAAACCTAGGACAATCCCCGATGATCCGGCAAAAATGGGGTTCCTCTTTTAAAAAACTGAAAAAATATTATAAAAATGGAACCTTCTACCGAAAACACCTTAACTCCTCTAAAAATACGAAAATTGCGAGAAATAACAAGTTTAAAGCCTAAATAACTTAACATAAAACGCTTTTTATTATGGGTTTTCTTTCATTTTGTCCATGTCATACATACCTCTTCTCAATTCAATGTGATTTTTAATAAAGGCTTTATCGGGTTCTACCCTAATAGTAATCTCATCTTCATTATTTCTAAAGTTTTTTATAACCGACGACAACAATTTTGAAGACACTAAAATACAGTTGCTGCCTTCAGGAAGGATATTTGCCTAAAAAACAGTATGTAAAACAAAAACAAGACTAATAAAATAAATTACAGCTAATCTTTCATTTTCTATGACTCTCAAATAATGTTTCTTCATATGCGAGTCTGTAAATTTAGTTAGGAATATGACGACAGCGGATTCAGGCTTCATACGAATTTCGCAGCATTCAATTTGTCTTTCGTGTCCATGTGAGTATTTAAATACGCTTAAAATAGACTAAAACAAATTAATATCGAATGTATAATTGATATACCCTCATAGTGACTTTATATATTGAATCTCCTTCATCGTTGAAGATAAACGAAGAGAAAAAACTAGAGAGCATTTTGAATTCGGCGTAGGCGGACTGAGCCATGTTGACAGTCCGAAATATAAGCTGATCTTCCACAGGCTCAATGTACATCTCGCATCCAATCTTTGACAAAGATTGGACCGCTCTAGCGATAACTGCAAAAAGGAATACATAAACGGATATCAATAATGAATGAACTTACTTTTAACATTCTGGCTGGGAACAACACACTTCATTATAACGATTGATTGTAAAATATGAATACCCGCAAAATTTTCTTATCAATGATAAAAAGGTAACTAAAACGTAACCTGCCTGAAATGGCGGGAGAATGATGGGCGCTCATGCGGCTCTCAAGGTAATCTGTCATTTTGAACTACGCGGGTCAACAATTTTACCACTGAATTATAATCTAGACTAGTGATTTTACCCTTCTGTAAACTTCATAATGGTTTGAATGTATTGTACCTTGATTGTGGGTCAAATTCAGCGAAGAACGTCTCATAATTTTTGTATTTTCTTGAAAACTTGGAATAATCAAAGCAATCGAACTTATTTGTACATGCCACATGTAGGATGCCCAATGATGACAGCATACTTACTGTGCAAAGGTAGCATAATCATGCTATCTAAATTAAATAGTGTACATATGAGGCGCTCCGGGTACGAAGGGCGAACTCGACAAAACGTAGTTTCGAGATATTCGCATTTTAAAGTTTTCTGTTAAGGGCGAACTCGACAGAAAAGTCACTCTCTGGAATTTTCGTGGCGAGATTTTAGATTTTATAGAATCATAGAGGAAAGGGTTTTTAAAAAATTTTCGAATATTTTTTTACGCTTATTAATTCACAAAATGTATAATATATTTTTATTTCGTGGCGGTGAGCTGTTCCAAGAGGAGTGGGGCTCCCGGAAAAGGAGTGGGGTAGTGGACTAGGATACGAGTTCGCCCTTCGTACCCGCTCGGATATCGCAGTTAGAGCTTTGCCGCATATCGGTTTTTACGTATTTAATGGGGAAAATGGGCGAACTCACATAAAAATATGGGTGTATTCACCAAGAGGTCTAGAATCAGAAAATGAAAAAAAAAAAAAATTTGTCCGATGTTGAGTTCGCCTTCGTACCCGGAGCGCCTCATATACACTACAATATGTGTATTGTATGTGTGCATTTCTTCCCAAATTTGTGAAAATGGCGAGGATGTTTAATGCAGTAGCTTCTGATTCTCTGGAACTCCCACGTTGTCAATTTCTATTCTTGCTTGGTAGGATGTAGACCTGGATGATGTTTGGGTAATTTTTATAATAGACAACTCTCTTTCATAGGCCTGCTTATTAAAAAATTTCTGGTTCTATCATAATAATGTGAAAGTCATAAAAACTTCCTCAAACGAAATTAAAAGGCCAAAAACACGAACATGGGCTTTAGTTGATTGACTAAATTGTGAGGAAGAACGTTTCTGACATTTTTATGCCTAGATAGGAATTCCAAATAGAACCTGTCTTTTAACCGTCTATTCTTTTCTTTTGAAAAAAAAAAAACTTTCTCTTGGGAGAAATATGTAAAAAAATTGCTTAAAATCTTAATCTCGGTTTAAGAAGTCTTAAATTGAGATTAAGACTTCAAATTCATTGCGATAATTAAATTCGTTAATCCCGGAGTAATTACTATCCAAGGCTTAACGCCTTATGCCTCGATTTTAATAACGAACCAACCCATTCAAAGAGCAGACTAGGTAAATTACGTTTTCGTTAACGAGGATGGGGGAAAAAAAGGCGATTTTAAAAGTAATTTAATAATCGATTTTCGTTTGGTCAGAAATGTTGGTTTTTGTTCAACTCTGGAAAAAGACTGAATTATGAAACAGACAGCTGCCAATAATGAAAAGGAGAAAAATGGATTTTTACAATAACGAAGTTACGGGACTTTTTATTACGGGATCGCTTTTTTTTCCTCCTGAGTTTTTCCTAGGGTTTTTATTACCCTCATTAAAATGTTAGTCGAAACTGATTTCCCTAAGCCATTTGAGGATTACTTTGAGCCTTCCCAATCGAACTAATGTATGTCTTGAAATTTTTATGGAGAATCTCAAAGAATGTAAAATTCTTTATAATCTTAATTTTAAACAGTAAGACATAAAATTAGAGATCTTTTTTATGAAGGTAATTTAAGACTTCTAACACGGAGTTCGATATCTGCGGGTGTGGTAGGGGACTTAATTAAGCTGAGGAATCTTCTCCATTAATGGAAGGTGAAAGTCCGATACCTTTTCAAAAAGCGATCGTCCGACGTTCAAAAAAGGCTCCGGACGAGTTTCCGGCGTGGATGAGACACGGAGCAACAGTTGTCCGGAGGCGCGTGGGGGGTCGAAAATCCGAGCCGACCGCAAAGAGTTGCGCTCTCCCGACTTCACCTCGGCCTCGGAAGCGACCTTCAGTTCAAAGCGAGTCTTGAAGAACCTGCAACACCCCCGGTAAGTACCGGAAGCTCTTAATTACGTCCATTTTAAATTTTAACAAAAGCACTTTTTAGTAAAATCCAATTTTCGAATCTTTTGTTTCAAGTAGGTAAAAAAAAATTTTTTTAAGGAAGTTAAATAACTTGAATGTAGGGTGTCATTCTAACTTTTCTTCGAGAAAGTTATCATAAAAACTTTTGATTTTCTTTTTAAGAAATAATTTTCATCGTATAACTTTAGTCGTGAAATGTCAAACCACCTAATTCGCCGCAGATAAACAAGTTTTCAACCCATTTCATTTTGTTTTAAACGTTAAATTATGACGTTTAATTTTTCACACCCATTTTTCAAAATAAAAACGGCGGAAAACGAAGGGGGAAAAAGTATAAACGGAAATCCCATACGAGAACCAGAGAATCACCCAGATAAAGCCCTCGGGGGTTTTAAATTTAATCCACTTGACCAACCGCTGCCACCAGTGGAACAACGAGACGTATTAGTCTGGAAAAATTCTAATTTTCTTTTTATTTAATTCCATTTACCCTCGTTTTTTTCACGACTGAAAATAAATGAAGGCGCCTCCAAGTTTTTTTCCCTTCACTTTCAAAGGGCCGCAATAACGTTCGAATTTAATAAGAATCCCTTGGAACTTGCCGGTTATTACAGGATAAGAATCCTCGTATATTTTAGAAAATTGATTTTCAAATAGCTTAAGAACTTCAATAAATCTTTTTTACGATCAAAACATTTGCGAGGTAAATATTTGTTTTTCAATTTTTCAAACAAGATTTCTTTTTCGTTTCCAGAGTTGGGCCAAAATGACCCCAGTTTTCATCGATCTCTACCTAACCACTTCGTGACTTTCTGTCCCAAATATTTCATAATTTTTTTTTTTATTTTTGGGAGACTTTAAAAAGCGATATGATTGTTTTAAGCCAGGACCTATATTTAGGAAACGTGGCGTTTGTTTTCACGACGTTTTGATACGAATATAAATGAGTCCATTATCTGCCGACCTTTTTGTCTAGGCGTTTATGAAATCACTTTTTTACCTGTTTACATTTTTAAAAAACCTCTTTTGAAATTTTTTTTTCAGACTATGAAAATTAGAAGAAAGGATTCTCAATAATATGGAGAGGTGAGTTATAAATATGAAACTTGTGTATAAATCGAGATTATAAATCTTTCCCTTGACTAATTGGCCTTCCAAAAACCGAGAGAATCTTTTTAAAAAAGATCAATTGACTTATTAAATTGTTACGTAATATTATAGGCCTAAAGCGTAAAATCTCTTAGAGAGAGGAACAGAAAAAAAAGATCTTCGCCTAAAGCTATTAGATAGTGATTGAGGAGAAAGTTAGTTTTTTTAAGGTTTTCTTTCAATATACCGCGCCTTAATCTATTTTTGGTTAACACATTTTTTTCCCAGGCTTTAAATAACAAAAAAGACTCCTTTAATTTACATCTTTTCCTCCTATTAAGAAACAATAAAAGTAGGTCAGAAAATATAAAATGAAGGGATGAAAAAGAAGAAAAAAGGTTGTTTCAATCAAATATTTACACTTGACTGAATTCCAATATTTCAATATCAATGGAAATGTATTTTTTATAAAATCTAATTTAATAACTTCTTTTTTTGAAAATTTTTTGTTATACAAAACAGCTTAAACTTCCTCGACGTTACACTTGAGCCGAATCCTATTAGGGCTTCAAGACCAATTTCAACTTCTCCAAAAAATTTCATGAAACAATTATTGCGTAAATTATCTCCAGATTTTTCTCCGAAATTGTAGGGAAAATGTAGAAAGAATACATTTAAGCAACTTATCTATAGAAAGGGAAGTCGATATAACTGTTATTAGGTTTATCTTTAGCCTCAAAATAAGGTTTTTTTTTAAATGCATAAAGTAATGAAAGTCAAAATTAAACTGTGTCTGCATCTACCACACGCTTTATGTTTAATAAGCAATCATATGCAAATTAGTCTGAAAAGGACATGCTGTGGCTCATGTTTTCGCTTGGCAGGATCAGAATTTTAAAGGGGATAAAAAATCCTTTATACAGAATTAAAATAAAAGTTTCAATATTTCTAGATCCCTTATGTTTTTGTCATATTGGTTTCTTTGATGCTTTATTACGTTTTACACTTTCGGATTCAAAAGTTTCAAAAATGGGGTGATAAATTAATTTTTATTGTCCCCAATAGATGTTTGATGGGCCCGTTTTATGACGGACGTAAAGTGTGTCGGACATGTTAAGGTAAAATGATGGTTATGAATATAATTCATATGGGAGGAGGATGTAATTTTGAAACTAATTTATCGCTCATTGCACTTTATAATGTTAGGATAATGCGGTTTCCCTGCTGTGCTTGCAGTAAATCCTAATGGCGCCTCTTTACCTTGTTTCAATCGACATTATTCAATCATAAAATGCAACAATGATTTTTAAATCAAAAGAGAATTTTTTTTGGCGAGGAAAACACATATTGATAAACACTTTGTGGGCCTAATAAACCGTGAATCCTGATTTGGGGAATGCCTTTTCAAGATAACTGCACCTAAGGGAAGTTTAATCTTTCACTAGCAATAAAGGTTTCCTTCAGACATGGGTCGAAAATCTCATTTGTCTTAATACTCCCTAAGAACCAATCAAATCTCCGAAACGATAGGACTCTTGCCCAATCGAAGATTTATCGTATAAAAAAAAAGAAAAAAGAAAATGACAATTTGATGTACAGATATCTAAATGGGAATCTTTCATTCGGATCGAAATAGTGGGGTTTAAATCCGACTCTTCGTGGTATTTCACCTTCGTTGAAAAGGATAATTGAACTAGAAAAAACCGTAATGAGATTCTTTTTTTTCCGTATCCATTTCACGTAAGTTGATACCCTGCGGTGAACAAATCGCTTTAAATCGATGATGTGTTTTTTTCTCAACCCTGTTGCGGGTAAAACATGACCCCCATGGTGATGGATAATTTGATTTTTCATCGTTCAGTTGGGCGTTTTAATCGTTTTTACGTGTCTACGGCCCTGATTGATCTCAAAAAATAGGTGATTGTTGTTACGTTGGGTAAAAAAAAGGGATCCCTTGACAAGGGGTTTGCCAAATAAAAAGTTATAGACGACAAAAGCGAATGAAAGGCCGAATTTTACTCCCCGAGGGGTATTTCTAAAAGTATTTTTTGTATAGATTTATGTTTGGGATAGTTTATATCAATATTTTTTAAGATTTCAAATGGCTCCAGGCGAATAAGACGTCAGAAAAAGAAACAAACACGCCAGACCATTTCATAAAACATTTTTTCTCCTCCCCTTCTTTATGAATAATTCGTTTTCCGCGAATTATCGCGATTTGAGTGTTTTGAATGTGGGCTTTGGGAGCTTGGGAGTCTTTAAGCGTAATTGTGATTCAATTATGAGTAAAGGACACTTCAAATTGTACTCGACGGATGTTATTTTCGCATGTAAATAGACAAAAGCAATTAACGTACTTTATAGGGTTCATTTTATTGATATGCAACTCGTGTTATCACATTTTTAAACAACATAATTTAAATTACGTTATTCTCTTTTATTACAATACCAACAGGGTGGGAAACATAACGCAAAATATAACTTAAAATTTTGGAAAGATTTATTATGTTTCAGATGTTCTTTATCAGAGATGATCCTGGCGTGTGCTTCCGTTGTCGTGGTATATCCCACCCACGGACTGAGAAAAGGGAACTTTTCTAGCGACCATTCTAAAAAAATCCTTCCACGCAATCCGGGATTTAATATTGTGATTTTTTTATTAAGGGTTCCTTACACCACTTAATCGGCGGCGTTTTTACATTGAAGTTTTGCTTCAATTTTGCGTGAAAAATGTTGGTTTTTAAAATTTCTTTTTCTTTTTCATTTGCCTTTAGAATACGTTTATTTCCTAAATAGAAAAGATTTTTTCAAAAATCATAGAATTGTTGAAAAAGTCGATTTTTATGATTAAAATAAAGAAATTCGATAAAACGAGTTTGTACATAAATTTATGAGTTTTAAATAAAGCTGAAAGCTAAGAAAGTTTTTGCCTAACCTCAGTCAATTTTTAGTAAACTGGGAGCCAATTCAAAAACTTGATAAAATTATGGCTTTAAGCTTCGTTTAGTTCCAATTGTTTCTCCTAGATTGCAACACAATAAAAAGAAAAAAAATTTAGAAGCCAACAGTTTTCTCGCAAAATTGGAGGAAAACTTCAAAGAAAAAACGTCACAAGTAGTGGAGTAACAGATCCTTCCGGATTCTTGTTTGTAGAAGAGGCGCTCCGGGTACGAAGGGCGAACTCAACAAACGTAGTTTCGAGATATTCGCATTTAAAGTTTTATGTTACGGGCGAACTCAACAGAAAAGTCATGCCCTGGAATGGGAAAAGGAGTGGGGGTTGTGGACTAGGATGTGGAGTTCGCCCTTCGTACCCGCTCGGATATCGCAGTTAGAGCTTTGCCGCATATCGGTTTTTACGTATTTAAAGGGGAAAAAAGGGCGAACTCAACATAAAAATTATATGGGTGTATTCACCAAGAGGTCTAGAATCTGAAAATGAAAAAAAAAAAATTTGTCCGATGTTGAGTTCGCCCTTCGTACCCGGAGCGCCTCTTATACATTCTTCATAGCTGGTGGGTTATATTTTAAATATCCATTATAGATATTATCTCGAAAAATGTTAGAATATTTTCAGCGGTTGTAATTTACTTCTTTATAATTTGGTCACGGAAATAAACCGTCAAGCGTTTACTTGAGTACTCAATCAGCTCACGGAATGTTTGTTTTTATTCCTCTAAACGAAGGAAAAAAAGAGGCATTTTGAATAGATTTTCAACTGATAGACAACTCATTCTGATTGACAGACTGGGAAATGGACTGTGCGACCGCACAATCTGGGATACTGAAATCTCTCTGTAAAACCGAATTGGATCCTTGCCCCTCTAAAATTGGATCTTGGGAAGCCTCTTTTTCAAACAATTTTCCCCCAACGCTTTTTTTTTTTCCGGGTGAGGTAAAACAGATTCCATTGCAAACCCTTTGAAAAGAGTGGGAGGAAAGAATGAAAAAATAATGACCCTGCCAGAGTTGATAAAAGCCTTTCTTTATCTGTTATTTATTGTCCAATTGGTTTAATCATCCTAAAAAGATCGGACGCCAATTTCTATTTAAAAATCCACAATTCTAATTTTTGAAACTGCTTTTTTCCCCAATAAACGTCATATAAATAAACTTTTTTTTCCGTGAAAATTTTTTTAATATCTGAAAAAAAGTTGAGCCTCATTATTATTCTGAATA
>JACGAQ010002339.1:0-42770 GCA_014119065.1 Orius insidiosus
TCAAATCCTCACTCAAAAACCCTCAGAATGTGTTTCTTAGTGAATAACTGGAAATTTTCAAAATAAAGCATCTTTTTTTTTTAGTGTGAAGTATATCTCCTAAAATCTTTTTTGTGAAGGTGTGAGTGCGTTCTTAACCCATCTTAACCCATAATATTTTTGAATTTCCGGTGACTGAAATTGGTTTTTCAGAAAATTAGTTTACTTTCATATATATTAGCCTAAAAAATAGTTTTAATATTCTACTTAGTCTAATTTGCTAATTATAGACGAATAGAGCGCTTAAAAGCGCTCTCAGTGATTGGTAATAGATTCTTGCTGGATTACATAACCAATCTAGCGTTCCGCCCAGCCGATCGTCATTTTTTTTCCGATATTCTGTTGGCTTTTCTCGTTGAAACCTTTACCGATATTATATACAAGCAATATAAAATTCCAGTTCAAAAATCTGAGGTAAAAACGGCGAATGGGGTTATCTTTATTGGACTCTATTGTATCACGGAGAATCGGTAAATAACTTACGTGAACGACTGGAGCGAGAATGCCTTTAGAAAAGTACCGAAGAAGAGCGAGTAAAAGCGCGGTCAGTCACTGGCGAGAGGGAGCGCCTATAGGCGCTCTCAGTCATTGGGTAAGGTTCGATGACGCTTTTACTCGCTCTCCGTATTGAATGGGTTAAGGTTATACCCAGAGAATTCTGAAACGTCTGAAATTCTGAACTATGACTACCATCACTAACCTTTGTCATGTTTGGATATTTTCATGCAGTAATAATCTAAATTTGAAGCATAACTTCAAAACAAAAATTAAAATTTTTATAGCAAAAAATCTCAGAGAAAAAATTTTTTATTAAGACTTTTTTAATACAAAATAAGCGCCATAAAGTCCTCACATTCCGTTGAGTCATCAGAATCTGTTTCACTAGGAGTTTTCTCACTTGATATGACGTTTTTCACTGAAGTAGAAGTAGGACGTTCACTTGAAGTAGTACGGTTTTCTTCCTGTTCTACCTGCATCATAAGGGAAAAAAATAACCCCAGAAAATAATTTTAAGAAAAAATAACGAAGATCAAATTTTATTCAACTTACATAATCTTCCTCAGCCTCCGAGTCATCAAATCTGCGGAGATTTTCGGAGCATAACTTTAGTCGAATTAGTAAGTCTTCCTGCTGAAAAAAAGAAGGCTAGGGTGATAAGAATAATGAAAAGTATAAATAAGCTTACATTAGACGCCTCCGACTTGCTGACGGTGCTTGATGATGGAAGATCTATCACTTCCTATTTCACGAGACAGAAAAAAGTCAAATAAAAAAAAATTGAAGTTCAAAATTAACTTACGTCATTGAATCCTGAGGCTCCATTTGGTCCTGGAATATTTGAGTTCCACGTAGTTGGTGAAATTCTGGTTGAATAAATTGTCTTCTGTTTTGTTGTAAATAATGGTCAAATTATTGAACATAATTAAAGAAATAAACTTACATCATAGCAGTCCTCAGACATCGTGTAATCAGATATTGATATACTGCTGTTGGTGAAACTTCAGTCGCCGAAATGGACAATGTATCTCCCTGTTGATATCACCATCTCCAAAAATCTTCGCGAATCGGGGATTTAACGAAAGATGAGGGTCACCTCTAACCATTTGGGATTGAGCACAATCATTCGAATGGCTCAGCCAATCTGAAAGCTGAAATTTCAAATAATGTATAAAGCTTAGGGCATTAAAAAATACAAAAAGACATACTTGACAATTGTGGCTGCAGTAGTATTTATTGTAGCAGCAATATTTTCGTGCTGACTTTCCGCACACTGAACATAGCAAGCAACATTTTGCTTTGTTTATATACAGACCAGAATTGCCTCCGAGTTGAAGAAAATATTTAGGAATTGCTTTCTTCTTTAAAAGATCCTTAAATCTCTGAACAGTCTTTCTTACTATTTTTGCCTTATCTTTGCTTTTTAATTGAAGTTCCTGGGCTAAAAAAAAAAAAAAAAATAATAAAAATGTAAAAATAAGGACGGCGGAGAGGACGAGGCAGCGGCCCTTTCAGGATTCTCTCGGTGAAACTAAGTACATGGGTTAGTAATAAAAAACTTAGCATTGAAAAAATAAAAATGGTAAGAAATAAGCTTACCACGTCTATTATATGGTTGATTGTTTGATCAACATAATAATTTTATGATTTTTGAGGCTTCTTAGTCCAATTTTGATAACATCTTTAAGAGTTTACCTTTATTCAGACAAGTTTTTAATTCATCGACAGACAATGGATGGTTTGTCACATCATTTGCTGAAAAGGAAGAAAAAAAAATAAATAAATTTTTGAGGCTTCTAAGTCCAATTTTGATAACATCTTTAAGAGTTTTACCTTTATTCAGACAAGTTTCTAATTCATCGACAGACAATGGATGCTTTGTCACATCATTTGCTGAAAAGGAAGAAAGAAAAAAAAATAAATTTTTGAGGCTTCTAAGTCCAATTTTGATAACATCTTTAAGAGTTTTACCTTTATTCAGACAAGTTTCTAATTCATCGACAGACAATGGATGGTTTGCCACATCATTTGCTGAAAAGGAAAATTAAAAATAAATAGGAATGATAATAACTTAAGATGCAAACAAATAAATAAGTGTCTAGAATTCATTTTCTTGGTTCTGAGGTGGAAAAAAATTATTTTTATTAGAGCAGTTGAATTCCAAACACTTATAAATAGTCGGTGCAAAAATAAAAACTTACAACATGGCTTTTTTCATAAAAAAGATCTTTTCTGACTGATATATAAGGTCTTTTCGTATCATTTTCAACTTGGTCTTGATGAAATGTATTGAATTGAGAAGACAACTGAGGCTTTTCCGTTGGAGCTGGAATTTCGACAGAGTTTGGACATCTATCCGTTGAAGTTGATGGACTTTCGTCGAAGTTCAGCTTTATGAGTTGTTTCTGCAGCTTGCCAGTGTTTCGGTTGACGACTTTTATGATCTTGTTGGACAATTCATTTTGAGATAAGAGATTTTGAAATTGTCTCCTGTCAACTTGGACATAACGCACAGGAACTTCATATTCCAAAATGGTGCTTTCAGCCGGAGCGTTTTGCTCCATCATTTTGATTTGAAAAAAATGCAAAGGGTTTTCCACTTTTTGGAATTTTATCTCAATGAGTGTCTACTTTACGAACAAAACTCTTTTCCGGTTTAGACTTTTTGAAACGAAATTTTTGAAGCGATTCAACCTCTGCTTTAGTCAATTTTTTTAAAACTTGGACGAAGGAATACTTTGAAGATTTCATCGAATCAGTCGTTTGATTGATTCTTGAAGTTTCCCCGCCCTAAAAATTAAGTTCAGACTAGGGACAGCATCAATTAATTTACTGACACCGTCCACCATGAGTTTGAAGCTTCTCTTTATTGGAATAGGAAGCTCTAAACCTCAAAACAAAAAAAATTCTAAATGGTACCTTCGTTTTGTTGTCCATTTCCAACTTAAAGGTTAAGCTGTAACTTCTGGATAAACGAATTCACCCTAAAAAAAAAAAAAATTGCGTAGAAATATTTAGTTTACAAACCTAAAAAATTATTAATGTTAATTCAACATGAACGTACCAATCACTTTTTTCACCCAATTCGGTTCCTTAAACAAGGAGAGTGCCCTAAACGGGTAATGGCGACGAAAATAACGTGAAAGAAGGTAATTCCGAAACTTTGATAACGAGATATCAAGCGATTGTTTACTCAATCAATTTAACGGAAAGAAAGTTTATGTACTTTACGTTCGACTTAAAATTGAATTGCTGACAAAAAAATAAAGGATCAAGATGGACTCAGTTTAGGAATGGCCGACCGACAGACTACTCAGAATAGCAGACGCTTCGAGGAATGACGTCACGTCCGCCATGTGTAACTGACAACAATACTACAGAGTTCGAAGCGTACATATTTCTAACACTGAAGAGGAGACAATTTCAAATTACAACACTATTTTAAGCAGCTCTTATTCCGCTGAATTTGAGCAGAGCCGAGCTTTCGATTCGGTTTTTCATGATGGAAAACAATTTCATTTTAACTTCCTTAAAGAAGTTATTGCGATACCCTCGACGTCGGGTTTTTGGGGAAGGGTCTTCCAGACCCCGGAGGGTCAAATCGAATATTGATCTTTACCGATCTCAACTTTGTCCGTGGTGCCGGCCGGCCGGCCGCCGTCCGTAGCATTTTTTTCCGGAACACTTTACGGCCACAATTTCATCCGATTTTCACCAAATTTTCACCAAAATTCTTTAGCCGGTGAAGAAGAAGTAACGAGGGGATTTTTGAAAAATGGCGGAGATATCTGTTTGAAATTTTAAAAAATTCGCTGCGGCCGAACCGTTAATCCGATTTTCACCAAATTTTCACCAATTACTCCTTATATTTTTTAAGAATTTTGGTGCAAAAAAATTGCCACTTTTAAATTACTATTTTATTAGTAGGGAGAAATTTCGTACTTCTACCCTTTACGAGAGGCACATCCCTAGGCCAAAGGCCCATTATTTATGCCTTGACACATAGAAAATTTTTCGAAAAAAAGAACTTTGAAAATTTTCAAAAAAAAAAAAAAAGAAAAAAAAGAAAAGAAAAGAAAGAAAAACCCAGAAAATTTTTCGAAAAAAGAACTTATAAAATTTTTCGAAAAAAAAAAAAAAAAGGAAAACCCGGAAAATTTTTTGAAAAAAACTTTGAAAATTTTTTGAAAAAAAAAAAAAAAAATTTTTTTGGGACAAAAAAAACTTAGAAAATTTTTCAAAAAAAGAACTTAGAAAATTTTTCGAAGAAAAAAAAAAAAGGAAAACCCGGAAAACTTTTCGAAAAAAACTTTGAAATTTTTTGAAAAAAAAAACAGGTGGACAATTTCCTTATTTTCATTCTCCTACACTTTTTACTTGACATTCATTAGACGGTATTATGGACCTTATTGGTATTATAGGGTCCATAATACCGTCTAATGAAAGTCAAGTAAACAGTGTAGGAGAATGAAAAATAAGGAATTAGTCCACCTGATGAGGCGTATTACGCCGAAACCGGTCGTGGAATATCCGTTTTTTTCATTCTTTCTCCCTCTGTAACTTTTAATAGCAACAATTTCATTTTCAATTGCCTAAGATTAAGAATTCTTTTTTTCTCACCCAACCCTACCTGACAACCATAATAGTAATTTTGAAACGATGGAGCCTTTTGGGTAGTCCATATATTATTTACAAATGAGTGGCAACTGTCTGACATTGATCCTGCATAATTAAAATTGGGATCTGGCTCTTCATCATCTTGAGTTTTACTGTTGTAGAAATTCATCACCGACTTCCCGGAAGAGCCTGACGACTGTCGCATTTAATAAACAACGCGGATGCATCCGACTTAAATTTTTTCTTGCGCTCGGCACTAGTCCATTCTGAGCCCATCTCAAGATTCCAATAAGGAAAAGTAGGTTTCTCCCTACTAAAAAAAATTAATAATTAATAAGTGCAATTTTTTTACACCAAAAATTCTTAAAAATATAAGGAGTAATTGATGAAAATTTGGTGAAAATCGGACCAACGGTTCGGCCGCAGCGATTTTTTAAAATTTCAAACAGACATATCTCTTCGATCGAAATTTTTTTTCGAAATTAAAAAAAAAATCGCCCTCGTTACATTCTTCTTCACCGTCTAAAGAAATTTGTGGTTGAAAACTGTGGCCGTAAAGTGTTCCGGAAAAAAACTACGGACGGCCGGCCGGAACCACAGACAAAGTTGAGATCGGTGTAGATCCATATTCGATTTATCCTACGGGGTCTGGAAGACCCTTCCCCAAAAACCCGACGTCGAGGGTATCACAATAACTTCTTCCTAAATTTAAAGGTTAATTTTTTAAACATCCTACCTATTACCAGTTTTGAATACCTTAAAGGTAACGACTATCTTTGCTTTAGACCGTTAACTTAAGCTCGGTATAAAACCTGTAAATTTTGCTCGCTAAACGTTAGTTTGTTCGGATTGACTTTTAATCGCCTCGTGGCATACGTCGTCGTTTTCTAGCGTTAACCGTCCGTGAATGAAACTCGTGCCCCCCGCGAAGGCTTCGAACTCACGGCTAGTCGTGAGAAAGATCACGAGATAAGTGTTCTCTTTTGTCGTTGTCTCGTAAACACGTGACCTAGACACCTGTCAAAAAAAGTAATAATTTCTTGCAAATCTCTTATCTTACACGAAAAAAATGCTTTCGCAACGTTCCATTTTTTTCCCCTCATACTATAAATCACGTTGAATCGAATCGTAAATTCTCATGTTGGTTACTAAGTGACTCGGGCTATCATGTCGTTTTTCGGTATGCCGCTGAGTACGAAACCCGTTTCGTATATTCCTTATTTGTGTCGGTGACATTTATTCTTTCACGTTCACCGTTCAAGTTGGCAAAACTGAAAATCTCAGACGCCTCCCTTGTGTATAAATTTCTACCTTCTGGCTGATTTGTCCGACACTCGTTAACTTACATAACGTTAATGGGGGGAAAAATTCCGCGGTCCATCTTCACCAGACCGCTTACACAATAAGATAGCTGGACTAAAACGTAGAAAATTACTTCACTCGTCATGAGCATGTTATTTTAATTTTAATGGAACACATATTTTCTTGTCATCCCACTAAATACCATAGAAAACTCTCGACAAATATGTAACATATTTTCTTGACCAGAAGATTGAGGAAAAAACCCAATTATCCCTTTAGAAGGGAGTTTCCTGGACAAAAAAGTAGACGCTTAAGAGTAGGGTAATTAGGAGGTCTTTTGGCCAAAATATCTAGGAAAACTTCAACAAACTCTAGTTAGTTTAAAATTTTATTAGGTTCCTTGCCGAAAAAGCGAGAGCCCGTAAATTATTTTCATGTTCAGGGCCGAATGAGGAGGTAAAAGTTCGAAATTTGTTTCTCTGTCAAAAGATGAGCTAAATAAAATATTAATTTAAAAAATACGGCGTCTATATGGCCGTTTAACGCGTAATGGCTTTAAATAACAGGTTGAGCCTCCGTTATAAGGGCACCGGTAGCGTTAAACTTAAACGATGTTTAGAAAGTTCTTAACCTTTGACCATTCAATAGTTTTTTCACTGTAAAATTCCTCCCGTTTTATGCGATTTCTACGCAATTAATTAAACAATTTTAGGTTGTTTTTTTTTAAATTTTTATTCACTTTGATGTTAAATTTTCTCACGTCATTTTAAAAAAATGTCTCTCGCGCTTAAAAAAATTTAAAAGAGAAAAAAATCCAGGGAAGTTACAAAATAGGAAAGAATCCCTTTAAATTCGAATGCCGGAAGCTCAAGGGTCTCGAGATTTCTCCGTTTCATGAGTTCAGAGGCCAGACTTATTAAACGTCTTCCAGTTTAAATAAAGTATAAGAATCTACCCCGCCCTAAGTTTTATGTTGTAAATGTCTTCCCGAAACTCTAAAATAATGAGAATTTGACGTTAAAAATCGATAAAGGCTAAGTTTGTCGGTGAGTATTAGAGGTAATTTAAAACCAATCGATAAGATTTTTTTGGTACGCATTTGAATTTTTAGTTAAAAACCATTTTTGGTGGAAATATCCTTCTTCTGTGAGGAGAATTGAAAAAAGGGTTAAATTGTGAATATTACTTCCCTAAAATAAGAATATCGATTTAAAAATAAAAACGGATATTTATGAAAGCGCGAGGAGGGTCGCAAATATCTACTTTATCCATCAAGTTTGATCTTTTTTCACCTGTAATCCTCAACGTTCATCTAATCCTGGTTACGTTTTTTTTTCTTTCTTAATAATTTTTTTCTTAATTTGTTTCAAAATAAGTTGACTTTCATGATGAGAAATAGAAGCTGAAAGTTGTTTATCCCATTAGTTAGAAGGAGGTAGTAGATATGCTTATTTCTAACGCGCTTGGCAACTTAAAAGACTTAACGCTCTGTTTACCTTTCACCGACTCTAGTAGAGCCTTCTTAATTAGTGGTCCAGGTTGTGCCATCGTTACGCAGCAGACTTTGTCCCTACGCTACATGAGACTATTATTCCCCCCCCCCCCTTTTGTTTTTCACCCCTTGTAAGTTTCAGCGGTGAAATTTAATTAATTTATCCTGTTTTCATTATTGCTTTCTCCCTTATGTAAATAATATCTCAAGAAGACAATTGTCTTCTTTATACCTGTGTTAAAATCGTTAACCTGATTTTTATTCATTTTTATTATGAAATCGTAAATTTTTCCCGTAGAATGTTTTTATTTTGTTAAAAAATGTCATGTGCGTACCAATTGTTTTAAATAGGTAGATGGGAAAATTACGACATTGTTAGTCCCTCTTGCCTTCAACACCGGCTTCAAGTTTGAAATGACAAATTTTCCCATAAATTTCCTAATTGAATTTCGCTTTCTATTTTTATTAAACGGTTGTTTAAAAAAAAAACTTCGCCCACGTTTTTTGAGAAGTAAAAAAAAAATTGAGAGTCGGACTTCGAATTGCGTAACGCACCGTTCTCTTCTTCTACGTCATTCCGCTGACCATCTTCGAATATATTCCAGTTCAATCTTCGGTAAAGTCGGATAAAAAATTTTAATGAGGGCGACGAGTGGTCAATAAATATTAATTTCATAATACATCTTGTTATTTTTAAACACGTGCGTGGGGGGAGGGGGGGGCTAAGGTTTACTGTAATATAACTTATAGTTTAAACTAAGGTTAATTAAATTTTAAATTATTGGATCTATTTATGTTTTACAAGCTTTTTAAAAATGAGGAAGTACGTAATAAAATCGTTTTGAAATTACGAAAAGAGCTTGCATTCCCGGAGACGTAACTGAAGATTCGGATCTTCATCAGAATTATGAGTTTACTTTCATGTTCATTATTAAGCTTTTCTCCGTCACAACCGGTTATTTTTCAAGTGATGCGGCTTCGCAACATTCAAGCCTCTATCATCCTTGCTCTAATTTTACACTTGGCTTGGAAAAGCGATCAATTATTTTAATTGTGATAGAGAAAAAAAAATGTCCCTGAAAGACAGGTCTCATGCTTTCTCCCTTCAGTCACGTGCTGTAGACACATTAAGAAGGGGGGGGGGACAAAAAAAAAAAAGATGTAGTAATGAAGGCTAAAAAGGTATTAGAAACTTAGATTAGCATAGCATGTGGGACTTTTCTTATACGGAAGTGTTTACACGATCGGAAGGAAGCGCCTTTTATCATTATGTTAATAAAGGGCGTCTAGTTTTGGCTTCGGAATAGTGAAAGTTCTTAAGGGAAACTGTGAGATGGCTTTCAGACTTATCGAAACAATAGACCGTTAACCGAACTGGGAAAAAAACATTGTGCAAGGCCGTATTCCTAAAAAACTTTTCAAAAAACTCATCTCATTTATAGGATAAGTAATCATTTGTTGACTTTTGATTTTCCGAAAGTAATAGTGAAAGGGTTAAGTGGTGCTTTGGTATTATGACAGTAAAAATGGACTGTACAGTTCAGTGGGCACATATGTTCGCTTTTAAAACGGAAAGGTTTATTCTCTTCTGCGCTCATTTCGCCTTGTTCAATCATCATAAAAACTGGTTATTTCGTTTGTAAGTTTCAAAGCATGAATAATTATAATTTTTTTTGCTCATTTCGAGGACGTTTTCCGGCCTATACTGACCCGGAAAGTAAAACATTAGGAAGGAGGATATGACACAATCGCCTGCGACATTGTCTTCGATCCTATTGTTTTCGTGACATAATTATGTAAAATATGTTGTTCACGGGAGTGAAAGAAAAGGAAAATAAAGAAAAGAAAAAAGAAAAAAAAGCTGAGCCATTAAATCAGATAAGCGCGTCATTCTACGAGATCCATTCACGGCTCGAACCCGTAACGGACGCTGCTTAACCTACAATTACGGTGTTTTAAAGGCAAGCCACATAGCTGATGGTTTCAAACGGTTTATTATAAAATAAATAAAATTGCGCAGAAGTGGGAGCAATCATTTGAACAATTTATCGTTTATATTGTTTCTCTAATGAAAATAGGCGATCAACAGCTATTTATTGCAATCTTCCGTTCAATTTCTTTTATTAGTTGTCGTGAGGCGAGGTTTTACTTCTAGTAGAAAGTAAGTACTTGATAAGTTTATTAAACCTGCTTGCAAGAAAGTTTATTTTATTTATTTTTTAACTTCCTTCGATTCTCCACAAAATTTACCATCAGAAACAATGCCTAACTCAAAATTGATAAAAAACGACTTATCCGGTGTTAGAACTAACGCGACGATTGTCAAAGTGATTTTTTAAAAATTGTATATTTTCCTCCTAACAATAATAAAGAATGTTTAAACAGATAATAGGAAAAAAAAGTTAATTTTTCTGTAAGACGATAAAAGTTTTCCAAAAGAATGGAATAGGTAGGTACAAATAAAATAAAAAAATTAAAAAGGAGTGATATACTCCTAGACATTCTTCCGGTCCTGAGATAGTGATGTCGGAATTGACGTCGGGAGAGATACTTGAGACAATAGTTGTACGCAATTTATTATAATTATTAATTAATATTATAATTAATATTATAATTATTATTAATATTATAATTAATAATAATTTAATTCCCATGGTTCACCACCATGTACAGCGAAAAATTCAGAAAATATTGTTCTACCACCTCGAAAAATCTGAAAAAATTCTGACAAGTAAAAGACTAGTTTTTTAACATATTGTATTAATTTCGTAACGTTACCTCTTCAGGAACAATTTTTTTTCGAGGTTTTGGAATTTTTAAATTAAAAATTCAAGCATTTATTGAGGTCGAAAAACGTTGAAAAAAATACTTAAAGGTGGGTCTTTGGAAGCTCTATAAGCCGCAAAAAAGCTGTGCTCTGTGGGACCATTAGTTCTCGAGATATTAATTATTTTCTGAAATGAGAAAATCGCGGTTTTCACGAAAACCGTTGATCTTTTTGATCTGAAATTTTCCTCATTTTTTAGTCTTATATAGAGGCGTCTTCCTGAATTTTTTCAGCAAAATCGGAGCTTTGGCCATTTTGACCCTCTTACCCTTCTATAGCCTTTGGGTTCTAACTTGAAAAAAAGCAGTTAGCGACGACATCTCGTCAATACGGGGATGCTTGAATTTGTGATAGTTAGAATTTTGGGACAAAAAGAAGTGGAAGAAAATAGGTCGTTTTAACGGATTTTAGCGCGAAAAACGCTAAAATTTGACACTTTTTGAAGTTGTCAAAATGGTCACATGAATATTCTTTTCATAAAACCATTTTTTAACGCTCTCCGAGACATGTACTATGTGTTTCCGTGTACATAAAATTATGCGAGGCCATTGTGGACAGGTTCAACAATTAAATGAAGATCTAATCCCTCTGTCACGGTCTGTCTCTTCCCTTTAATTCGACTTTCTCGAAATTTTAACAAGTTTTACGATCGCGTCTAGCTTGTTTTCTCTTCGGGCGTAATTCAATCCCACGAAATGTCTTTAAATACATACATACTTTCTTTGCAGTTTTTCCTCTCGTCTTGGAACCAAATAGTTTTTTCAGCGTTGCTAAAATCTCCTGATGTCCGTTACCCCATTGCTCTCATTATTCAGATTAGCTTTTGTGAAATTTTGTTCTCTGTAGAGTTTCTTAATCGATTCTATGAGATTTTTCATTCCCTTTACTTTTTATCCCCGTAAATATTCTTTCTATACAAAAACTATACCTAATATGGTGGCCCTCGCCTGAGGGAGATCACGAACAAAATTATTGTCAAACGTTCCACAAAATCCTTAATGTGAAAGGGAAGTTTCTGTTTACGTAAAAAAATTGGAGCGGTGACAAGAGCGGAGGTGGACCAGAATTCAAGTGCCCTTTTGACTTCCTTGGAGCAATCGCTTCTTTTTTTTCGGCCTCCCGGTGATCTGGTTCTCCTCTCCTTCAGGGCATTTCAAATATGTAGTCCGGTTATAATTATAATTGCGTAATGCTCAATAAGATTTCGGACGAGATTAGAAAGGTCCTTTTTTTACCTTCTACTGTCATAATTCGTTTCGGTCACGGAAAGTTAATATTTCCCTCTCATGCGTAAGAGCGAGAAAAAGATGGCACTTTTTCCATACTCTCGACTATCAAGTTAAAATTATTACAAAATTAAATTTTCAAAGAAAGCGTGAGATATTTCCAGTTTTAATACCACTTGGAGAAAAAGCGAAACCAATTTTAAATTCAAATAAAGATACAATCAAAAGTTGTATGATGTATGTCCTCCTGATTTTTATTCCGTAACAAAAGCTCAAGTTTTTCATTCGAATCTATCAAAAGCCTTAAGAAATATTAACCTTGTAAGGTGTGGGAGATATCCTGCATCTCCGTGAGGCAACAATGCACCCTTTCATTTGACCCTGGATTAAATAATAATAATTAAAAAAAAACTAACGACATTTGGAGCACTTTTTTTAATGTCTTTGATATTTCTAAATTTTCCAGCGAAAGGCAAATAGAAAAAAAAATCTTGTTTCTGTTTTTTTAATTTTGCGCAATTTCAGACTTATTTTTTCTTTCGTGATTCAAGCCTCCCATCGATCTGTTTTCTATGATTGGACACGTCCGCTGTATTTATTTTTACCCTTTCATACTATAAGGAAGTTATTAGGTGTACAAAATGAAACTCAGCCACAGGGTAAATTTGAATTTTGGAGATTTTAGCCTTCTCCGTGTAAGAAGGTTATTGAAGTATAACCATTAAGAAGGTTAATTTTTAAAGGCTTGTAAATCGTAAACCGTTACAGATATTGAAAAAATGCACTAAATAAAATCAGTTGGAAATTCAATTTTCTTTAGTTTTTATTCTATTCATTTTTTTTTTTTTCTCTAGGACGCACTTTTTTAAGATAAATTTATTTAAAAAAAAAATTATTTTCCGAAAATGGTGCATCCTAGAAAAAAATAATTAAGTACAAATTTATAGAAAATTAAATTTCCTACAATTTTTATTTATTAGGTGTACAAAATGAAACTAAGCCACAGGGTAAATTTGAATTTTGGAGATTTTAGCCGAGTTTCATTTTGTACACCTAATAATTTTGTTTGAAAATTCAAATTCCAAAACATTTGAGTCAAAATAACATGATTTTTGATTTTCATCCGGGCAAATCTAATGTATCCAGCTGAACCTAGTCCCTCAATGTTACCCACCTGCGTCCCATCAATATGCCTTTCCATCTATTTTAATGCTCGGACTTCAAATTTACATGAATCCAATCATGAAAGCGAAAGACCTCCTAAAGCTTGCAATTTCGGAATGGTGAAACTCTGGCTTTTACAGTTTTATAATATGTAGTTAAATTCCCCGACTGAATAAAAGAAAATGTCGTGAAAGCCTGTAGTTGTCATCTAATTTTTTCTTCCTCTCTCGGGCAGAGTCGGCTTTGATAAACGTAAAATAAATAAAATTTCTCCTTAGAATCTGTTCTTGACCAAAAATAGCGGGGAAAAATTTTTTTTTTTTATTTTATCTTGAGCGATGGTTTCGTCTCGTACGCGAAGGCCATGTTGGGGTGTGGCAAGGCCGCCTCGTTTAATAACGGAACCATTTGATTCTATTTTTTGTGACAAAATGGTTGGACTTCCTGGATGAATAACCTCGACCAAAAAAGTTTCTACGCTTTTCTTTCAAACTGTCGTCTACTTTTTTGCATTTTATAATACATATTAGAAAATGAAACTAGGCTAAAATCTACAAAATTCAAATTTACCCTGGGGCAGAGTTTCATTTTGTACACCTAATAAATAAAACTTGTAGGAAATTTAATTCTCTATTTGCACTTAATTATTTTTTTCTAGGATGCACCATTTTCGGAAAATAATTTTTTTAAAAATAAATTTATTTGAAAACAGTGCGTCCTAGAGAAAAAATGAATAGAATAAAAATTAAAGAGAATTTTTCCAACAGATTTTATTTAGTGCATTTTTTCAATATCTGTACTTTAAAAATTAACCTTCTTAATGGTTATACTTCAATAACCTTCTTACACGGAGAAGGTCAACTTTTGATGGACTTTAACGCCTAAAATGTTCAAAATTTTGAAAAAATGAACTAGGTACTAGGTGTACAAAATGAAACTCGGCTAAAATCTACAAAATTCAAAACCCTGTGGCTGAGTTTCATTTTGTACACCTAATAGTATGTAATATAGAAGTTTTAATAAATTAATCAAGGTTTTCCTTGATATCAGTTCTAAAAAAGAAAACCACGTCCGAAATAGTGTTAGAAAGGTTAGAAAAACTCAAGAAAAACTGTAACTTACCGTGTATACTAGTAAATTCTTAGTATTTTTTAACAGGTAGGCCTAATGTCCATAAAAACGTCCTTAAATTGGGTAGATAATCATAGGATTTCTTGGTCAATAACCGATGAAACATTAAGGAAACTAAGTAAGATTTTCAAGCCACAAACTTTAAGGAAAATGCATAAAAATCCTGGAAAAATGGGGTTCCTCAGCTTTAAAAGAAAATTTTGAAAAGAAGAGCAAAATCGTTCTAAAAGAAAATTTTTCGGCCGCCCGCAAATTCGGAGAGGGATTTCTCTCACAATAAAAGTCCTGTTGGGATTTAAGGAGTCTTCAAGGCCTAATATCGAGAAAAACACCCGAAAATCTGGTTTGACCAGAGTTTCTAGGTTGAAATAAAATGACAACTCGAGAAAACTCAGGTTATAGGACATTTTAAGCATGCAACCACAAAAAACGCAAGAAAATCCTATTAAAAAAGAAGTCTCGGATACCGAGTTAAGTGGCAAAAATTCCGGTAGGATAGTTTTCTTGCCCTTCCTCCTCCTTCTCCTCCTTTGCACCTATTATTGCAATTATTATTTATTAACACCTATTATCGCGAGGATTTTTTTTCTTTATTTAAATTTAAAAAATCGTCCTTATCAAGGATAAAATTTTACTGTAATTAAATTTTTTAATAATAATTAAATTTTTTTTGTAAAGATCCTAGATTTATCCATAATCCAGCCCAAACCAATCTACACTACTAGGATAAAAAAAGAATAACCAAAATAAAATTTTACTATGTACATATTCAAAATTTCAAATCTTTTCTCCCTTTTCCTGGTTTTTTATAAACACCATCTCGGTAAATGATATAAAAGAAATACGTACATATCATCGAAATGAGCAGTTTTGTCCCCATGGTTATCCTTTAGTATCACTGGTCGAAACACTACTGTTGGTTCTTGCCTTCTTCCATGCTTGTAGCGTCGCTCCGGGTGGAAAGCCGGGAGTCGAGCCCCCACCAAACACTTTCTTCCAGTTGAATTCTCGACCTTCCTCCCTTAACAAAAAAGTTATATTTCCATTTTTGATTTGTTTCATTAAAAGTGTTCAATTCGTTCATAAATATCTATCTCCAACAACCAAAGGCATGCTTTGCATTTAGGGTTCTATGGCAAAATCGAATCTTTCTCAATCGATGAACAAGAAAGTAACGAGGGCGATTTTTGAATTTCAAAAAAAATTGCGGAGATATGTCTGTTAGAAATTTTAAAAAATTTGCTGCGGCCGTTGGTCAGATTTTACCAAATACTGCTTGTATTTTTTACGATTTTTGGTGTAAAAAAAGTTTCAGTTTTTGATACTTTGTAAACGTATTTGCATTATTATTTTAGTAGGGAGAAATTTCATACCTCCACCCGTTACAACATGGACATCCCTTGGGCAAAAATCCCTTAATTTCTACCTTGACACTTCTTGTAAGTAGGTATATCACATCTCATTTTCCTCTCGGTCACGAATACCTTAATTAGATTTACTAAGTTTTTTTAAACTTACATCACCTGGAGTGGCGTGGTTTTGTCTTGAAATAATTTATTTTTTAACATTCCTGGTATTAACTTCCTTAAAGAATTTTTGCGATTACACCTAAAACATTTTCGACCTTCACTATAATAGAATATAAAACCGCATATGTGATTATGGGATCTTATATTCTGATATCTTCGTACTCAACCATGTTTACAAAATACCACTTCCTATTACGCAGATTCCCACTGGCGGAACTCTTTTGATTGAATTTTGATGTTTTTCTATTTTTTCGTTTTATCCGAATCATAAAACCTGGTTTTTTGGCTAAAGGAAGTTTTAGCTTTTAAAACCTGTTCTTTTGTTTGATTTTCTGTAAAAACCTTTGGGGGAAAAATTCTTGAGAAGGAACTTAACTGAGCGGGATTCTTCATTCAGGGTTATTTTATTAGAATCCTGTTCGTCCAAAAAAATAAAATAAATAAAAAAAAATTGGATTTTTTGTATGAAAGGTTTCGCATTTTAGGGTTTCTTTGATTGTAAGGAAATTTTTTTTCAATTTGGACATTTGAACGCCCGAAGCAGTTCTAATATTCTACGTGTTCAACGACTGGGGTGTGTCGAGGACGTGAATTTTCCCAAAGGAGTCCTTGAAATTCTGAAACTGGATTTTCGGTATATTTAAGCGCCTCCCGTCAAACATTACACAATCAATTGTTCTAAGCCGCTTCCGTATAAAATAAAGAGAAAATCCGGCTTATCTTGTTATCAGCTTACAGTCCGTTTTCTGGGTGAAATGAAAAACAATTAAGGTGTCCGTTTTTTTTTCCTTCACGCATTTTAATGGTAAGGAGAGTCGTGAGAGACGTCTTTTTCTTCCGCATCTCGGGGTATTAATGGGTCTTTTTCACGCCGGAGAAAGGATTCCTGATGTTAAAAACAATTAATTTTTTAAAGCGTTTTCACGGATTAACAATTTCAACTTTTTAATCTACTTTTATTCTTAATAAAATTCGTGATACACTTTTTTTTCCTTTTCTTAAAACATGTTTTGATCTTGTCTTGCAACTCGTGGAACAATATTCCGAAGTACTAGTCAGGAGCCGGCCCCGACGGGAACTTCCTCAAAGTAGGGCAACCTTTTTGATCCCAAATATCGAAAACATATTTTCAGTATTATTTTATACATATTTTACACCATTTTCATTTCGGATGAAAGGACAGAATGAAAGAAGAGGACAGTTTCTTTCGGACATTCGGACTCCGGCAGCAAATGGAGAAAAAGAACCCAACTTATTCAACGATTAATACGCTTCAGAAAAGCTGTTAAACACTTTTTGTGCAGTTCGAGCTTCCTATACGCCCATTTTAGGCCTCCTTTCATGGGACAAAAGCTCCCTCTTGACAAACATTGTATAACATTTGGTTTGACATTATAATTGTTTTTCTCACGTAACATAACGAGTATATCACATTTACCTTTAGTATAAATGAGAAAAAAAATCTTCGCAATCCACTTTCCCAACGTCCGAATTGATATTAACATTTCGCAATCGTTTACGTTTTCCTTTGATGTGTATTTTTTTCTTCAAAAACAAAAAATTACTATTAGGTGTACAAAATGAAACTCGGCTAAAATCTACAAAATTCAAAACTTTACCCTGTGGCTGAGTTTCATTTTGTACACCTAATAAATAAAAATTGTAGGAAATTTAATTCTCTATAAATTTGTACTTAATTATTTTTTTCTAGGATGCACCATTTTCGGAAAATAATTTTTTTAAAAATAAATTTATCTTGAAAACAGTGCGTCCTAGAGAAAAAATGAATAAATAAAAATTAAAGAGAACTAAATTTCCAACAGATTTTATTTAGTGCATTTTTTCAATATCTGTAACGGTTTACGATTTACAAGGCTTTTTAAAATTAACCTTCTTAATGGTTATACTTCAATAACCTTCTTACACGGAGAAGGTCAACTTTTGATGGACTTTAACGCCTAAAATGTTCAAAATTTTGAAAAATGAACTACTAGGTGTACAAATGAAACTCAGCTAAAATCTACAAAATTCAAATTTACCCTGTGGCTGAGTTTCATTTTGTACACCTAATAAATAAAAATTGTAGGAAATTTAATTCTCTATAAATTTGTACTTAATTATTTTTTCTAGGATGCACCATTTTCGGAAAATAATTTTTTTAAAAATAAATTTATCTTGAAAACAGTGCGTCCTAGAGAAAAAATGAATAAAATAAAAATTAAAGAGAACTAAATTTCCAACAGATTTTATTTAGTGCATTTTTTCAATATCTGTAACGGTTTACGATTTACAAGGCTTTTTAAAATTAACCTTCTTAATGGTTATACTTCAATAACCTTCTTACACGGAGAAGGTCAACTTTTGATGGACTTTAACGCCTAAAATGTTCAAAATTTTGAAAAAATGAACTACTAGGTGTACAAAATGAAACTCAGCTAAAATCTACAAAATTCAAATTTACCCTGTGGCTGAGTTTCATTTTGTACACCTAATAAATAAAAATTGTAGGAAATTTAATTCTCTATAAATTTGTACTTAATTATTTTTTTCTAGGATGCACCATTTTCGGAAAATAATTTTTTTAAAAATAAATTTATCTTGAAAACAGTGCGTCCTAGAGAAAAAATGAATAAAATAAAAATTAAAGAGAACTAAATTTCCAACAGATTTTATTTAGGGCATTTTTTCAATATCTGTAACGGTTTACGATTTACAAGCCTTTAAAAATTAACCTTCTTAATGGTTATACTTCAATAACCTTCTTACACGGAGAAGGTCAACTTTTGATGGACTTTAACGCCTAAAATGTTCAAAATTTTGAAAAAATGAACTACTAGGTGTACAAATGAAACTCGGCTAAAATCTACAAAATTCAAATTTACCCTGTGGCTGAGTTTCATTTTGTACACCTAATAGTTTGAAGAGCTTCCAACGAAAACTTCCTTTAAGAGAAGTAAAAATATAGGAGGGGGAAGTATAACGGATGTAGAAATAATCTTTGCCCTAGGAATACCCCTATTAAATAAAATGATAATTAAAAAATGACAATTTTTGCTTCAAAAATTCGTTAAAAATATAAGGAGTCTTTTTTGAAAATTTGGTGAAAATCGGACCAACGCACAGTGCTCCGAACAATGGACAAAAATGAAAAAACTAATAATTTTTTCTTGAATTATGTTCGTCTTATTACACATCTTTATGCCTTTAAAAACTGTTTTTTACCATTTTTAGCACTATTTAATACCTTATGTAGCCCTGGCATACGATTATATAGGTTCATCGACAAAGTATATTTGTATCTAATTTATTCGGATCCTCGAAATCTCACTATATGAATGTGATTGAAGCAAGTTTAAACTGTTGCTTTTATAGTTCATTTATCGATAATCCAATGGTCGAAGGGAAAAGCAACGTTTTTCGTTGACGAACTCTAATTGCATTTTTTTTTTTTTTTTCTTGGACATTGGCTTGTATTTTAATATTCATCCTTACTTGCCAGAGGAGAATTTCGACGAACATAATTTTTAAATTTCTTGAACAGATGTTTATATGTTTAATAAAATATAATTGATTTCCTTATTGCATACTGCAGAGGTACGTACTTCAAATTTCCTTCATTGAAAATTTATATGTAATTACTAATTACCCTAAAAGTCCGTATTATGTATATAATTTATCTATAAAATCTTGTTTTAAACTGCATTCGGACATTTAAAACTAAAAACAATGAAATAATGATTTTTGTCCACTGTGCCCTATCATTCGGAGCACTGTGCAACGGTTCGTCCAGTTTTTAAAATTTCAAACGTGCATATCTCCACCATTTTTTTGAAATTCAAAAATCGCACTTTCTTCTTCATTGAGTGAGGAAGATGATGTGAAAATTCTGTACAAATCGGGTGTAAAATTGTGGCCGTAAAGTGTTCCGGAAGATTAAAACTTTAAACAGACATATCTCGACCATCTTTTCGCAATTCAAAAATCGCCCTCATTACATTCTTGCTCGCCCACTTTGGAAGATTTTGTGAAAATCGGTTCAAAACTGAACCTGTGAAGTGTTCCGGAAAAATGGTACGGACGGCCGGCCGGAACTACAGACAAAGTTGAGGTCGGTAAAGATCAATATTCAATTTGACCCTCCGGAGTCTGGAAGATTCTTCCCCAAAAACCAGACGTGGATGGTATCACAATAACTTTTGTAAGCAAGTTAACGATAGAAATGTTTAATTTTTAAGTTATTATTACACTTAATTGACGCTAACCAGTAATTAGTGTAAGATTAATTAGAATCCAACCCGTTGTTGCTTTGATGTCCTCAGTACAACTTTCTCCGGTTTGAAGCCTAGTACCGTTCTCCATTCTAGTCTCCCTCTTGATAAATTCAAGTTTCCAAAATATAATGAAACCTGTTTTTTGTGGCCATGTACTGAGTGAAATGCCTTATTTTTATTACATTATGGATCCTTAATCTCTTAATTACAACATCAACCCATTGATTAAAAGATTTTCATTTCACTTTTGATCTAGGCTTTCCTAACAATTATTATTCTCGGGCACTTACAAAACATCATTTTTAATCATCTTTGGAGAAAGTTAAATAGAACGTTATGTTGGCTCTTATAATTCCTGTAACTTCATTTATTCAACTCAATTTACCGTGTCAAAAATTTATAATGACCATGAAAAAAGACACAAATCTTCGGCTTTTACCATTAAAATTCCACTACCAAAACATTTTAAAAAACAATATCATCGATTTAAACCATTTATAATCAAAATATTGCATCTAGCTGATCTATGATTCTTAATTACAACTATTGAATCCAGCACATGCATATTTACTCTCAATTATTAGCCATTCATACATCAAAATATGTATTTTTAAACAGCGATTTCTAAAAATAAACAGAGAATTAACTTGCCCTCAGTGGACGAAAAGGCGGCGCGGCGACCAACTTCTTCTAATGCAAATTTCCTGTGTTTCATTTTGCCTTTTTTCGATTGTACGCAAATGCCTCCACCATGTACGAAAATGACTCTTACAGTTGCCTGTACGCAACTAACTCGTACGCATACGCGTCTGTCACCCTTATATTTTTTAAAATAAGATATATAAATTTAATCTTATATATATCGTATATAATCTTAATCTTATATTGTTTATCGATCATATTGTGTACGTTTATGACCACGGACGTCCGGATTTATATTATCATAAACATTTTCTCTTCGGTGCACCCACATAGGGAGAGTTGGTTTTTTTTCCTAGAAAGGGTCAGGTAGAAAAAAAAATTAACCTGGAGATAAGGGGTTACATTTCTAAGCTGTGTCTTTCACGCCGAAGAAAGTCCACTTTGCTCTTTGGCCCCGATCAAATAGTATAATTTGCATAAAAAATTGCCAGAGAAAGTTTTTATTATTTATTTTCTTCTTCTAAAAACGTCCTTTTAGTTAAAAAAAAATTGTGCTGTTTTTTGTTTTGAGAACTTCATCGTTCTTTAAGAGCCAAGGACGTCGTATTACGGATGATTTCCTGATATAATTTTTTTCACCCATTTTATTTTTCTTAAATGTCAACATGAATTTAAATGATAGTCATTAGGAAAGCAACTTTTTTAAAAGATTTTTTATCTTTGTTAACAAAAGTTAATATTTGTTTTAAAATGAATATTTCATCTGCAAAAACCAAGATATTTACGTTAATATTCGATGGTGATCATCACTTATGATTATTATTATTTTAACTTCCTTAAAGATGTTATTGTGATACCCTCGACGTCGGGTTTTCGGGGAAGGGCCTTCCAGATCCCGGAGGGTCAAATCGAATATTGATCTTCACCGATCTCAACTTTGTCTGTGATTCCCGTCCGTAATATTTTGGTATTGCTCCTAATTTGTTTACTAATCATTAGTGATTATTCAGCGCTATTGTTTATTAACTTTTCGATTTGTGAATGTTAAGTAGTAAAATGTTGAAAAACATTGTTTTTATTTTTTTTATTTGCATTGAAGGAACTTGCTCCACGACTAGTGAAAGTTGTTAAACATGTTGCGGAAATGTGAAAAAAAAAAAAAAAAATTATTATCGTCGACCCTAGCCTTCACACTTGGTGTACTCAAAATTTTATAATCATGTACCCGAACGGAACTTGAAGTTTAGACATTCACAAATAAGTCGTGCATTGTGTTTCTTAACTAAGTGGCCCAACTTAACCCAGGGGGTGACCGAAAAATCGTATCAACTTAGTATGAAACGTGACCATCTGGAAGCCAGCGTCATTTTCAACTTTTACTTGTTCAAAAGTTTTTTTTTCTTCTTTTTTACGGACCATTATTCTTTTTTTGCCAGAAAGACCCATTTTTTAACAGGAAACTTAGGAATCATTACGCTCTCCGACGTAACTTAACGACAGTTGGAAACTGAAAGTGGTGAAAGCATCGAGGAGTCGATATCAATCTTGATTTGTGGCTTTCGAAGATGAATAGCAGGTTCCTTTTTGAAATAATCCTTTTATAATATTAAACCTTATTGGGTATTTTTATCACCATGCAACTTATTTCGTGTCCACGATCTTCGTTCTAACTGACCAAGGTTTCATTTTCTGTTCTTATAAAAATTTTCCAATCTTGTACAATTTTTATTGAACTAAAATATCATATCTTTCAACTCGACCTTTTTATTTTATTTCTATTATTATCATCATGGTTTTTCCCTTTCTCAAAGGGGGGGGAGGGACTTATTCAAGGTCAAAACATTAATTGTCGAATTTTATATCGTTGTTGTGCCCATTTCAAGTTCCCCGGTAGTCGTACTAGAGAGAAAAATCTTTTTAAAAATTAAAGACTGCTGGATAAGAGAAACCGATTTATAGGAACTGTAACACTTATAAATTTATAATCTACTTGCTGCGCCCTAAACTTGACATTTACTCCCTCGAACTTGTGAAGGTCGCTTCCCCACGTTCTTTTCCTCGGAAATTTCGGTACGCACGAGAATTTATTTTCACTTTAATTAATTTTCTGGCTGCCTACGCTTCACCGAGTACACCTGGATTATCAATAATAAGCTAGTAGTGGAGAATTTTAGACTTTATTCAATTAGGCCTAAATAATCGGAAATCGAATGCCCCTCCGTGTAATACCCCCGCAAAGGGCGGTTATAGCAGAAATAAATAAATGAAGTACGTAAATTCAAGTAAAATAAAAGCGGAGCATCCGTCCCCAGTTTTTCACTACCGAATCTATCCCATTTTAAATTCCCTGGGATTCTTATTTCAAGCTATTAGGTGTACAAAATGAAACTCGGCTAAAATCTACTAAATTCAAATTTACCCTGTGGCTGAGTTTCATTTTGTACACCTAATAAATAAAACTTGTAGGAAATTTAATTTTCTATAAATTTGCACTTAATTATTTTTTTCTAGGATGCACCATTTTCGGAAAATAATTTTTAAAAAATAAATTTATCTTGAAAACAGTGCGTCCTGGAGAAAAAAATGAATAGAATAAGAATTAAAGAGAATTAAATTTCCAACTGATTTTATTTAGTGCATTTTTTCAATATCTGTAAGGGTTTACGATTTACAAGCCTTTAAAAATTAACCTTCTTAATGGTTATACTTCAATAACCTTCTTACACGGAGAAGGTCAACTTTTGATGGACTTTAACGCCTCAAATGTTCAAATTTTGAAAAAATGGACTACTAGGTGTAAAAAACTACTAGGTGTAAAATCTACAAAATTCAAATTTACCCTGGGGCTGAGTTTCATTTTGTACACCTAATATCTTCCTAGGAAAGTACTGGTTTAAGGGAAGTCGCCCTTGTCGTTCTGTACCATCCAAAAAGGTTTGAACTGACGGATAACCATCAGGTGAGAATTAACTTCTTTCGTTTATCAATGTGGTTTTACTACTCTGGCGTTAAATCCATTGATTCCCTTATTTATCTACATTTTGTAAAATTCTTTTCGCCTTATCTTAAAAAAAAAAAGAAAATAGATTCGCCACTTTTATTCCCATTATGACATTGTAATTGTGTTAAGTTGTGGAATAATTTCGTAAAAGACTCCATGAGAAACGAACATGGGTGAGAAGAAAAAGAAAATCGACAGATGTTTTTCTGGAATTTTTAAATTTCCTTGTGGAATGTTGGCAAAGGTTTTGTTTTAATTACGAATGACAATAAGGGGTTAAAATCACGACATTTTTGTAGGTCTTGACGGCTATCGAAACCAGCACGACTCGCGGCCACCTTTCGTTCTTGACAAAACAATAAGTTATCATCGATTTTAAGTCACGATCGTCCAATTCCGTTACGTTTTTTCCATACGCGATATTTCGATAAACGCCCTTCCTTTTTCTCCGTTTCGACATTTTTTCGTTTGTTGTCATGTTGTAATTTTCGAAATTACGTGACTGATTTCCGAGTTAATCTTGTCAGGTGTCACAACCATTGAAATTTTTACGTCTTCCTCAAATGCGCCTTTCAATTACCCAGCCTCATGAGACTCATCGCCCTCGTTGAACCGTTTTCAAATTATTTCCGTTTCGTTTCTAATCCGTTTCTCTTTGTCATCCAACTTCGTCACACTGGACAAAAGTGCCACGTATCTTTTTCATTTGGACAATTTTTTTTTTTCACGGATCTTAAGGTCCCTTGTCCGATTATATTTTGAGTTCATTGGCTTTACTCCTTAAAAGTGTAGGATAGATGTGGGGGTATAACTTTTTATATGGAGGAGTATTTTTTTTTACATCAATGTACAACTATATAAAATTAACGAAGGAAATGAATTATGTACTTTTTCTAACCTTCCATCAGGTTGTGGATGAACTACATTTTTATTACTTATCTTTATAACTTTTAAACAAAAGGTAATTTCCTCTCCTTAATTAGCTTTGTTCCAACCGCAGCTGCGGTTGTGGAATGTTGGCAAAGGTTTTTTTAAAATTACGAATGACAATAAGGGGTTAAAATCACGACATTTTCGTAGGTCTGCGCGCAGTTTGAAACTCCTGGAGCAGCGCAGAAGGATTTGTACGTCAAATTCGTTTTTTAAATCGTTTGTCCGTCGTATCTGAAGTCATCTAACGTCAAATTTGACGTGCAAACCAGTTTCAAACTGCGGTTGGGACAAAGCTATTAACTGAAACCTTAGGCGATATTTTTTGAATGAGGGTTCGGTCTTTCGTGATATCTTTTTAAAGTCAAGGCCTTTTACAGAAGCCGTGACAATGCTTTCAGGCCACTAAGAGGTAGGTCTTGCTCAATTCTTTAGCATAATGCTACGACCAGGCTTTTTAAGTCGCCCTTACCGATTTGCTATTCAATTCCAATTCCATTACAGATTCGGCACGTATATTTGAATAAAATTACCATCCTATATTTGCATGAAAGGTCCCCATCAGGCTGATTAACTTAAAAAATGCATAAATAAATCTTTTCAGTTATTTTTTCCCTCTTCTTCAGATTAAAATGTTGGTGATTTTTCTACTCACTTTCTTTCCCACATTACCACATCGAGATATTTTAAGTCGCACTTATATTAAATCTTCTTGGAGTGCCTGTTCTAGTTTTAGCTCGTGACCATTATTAATTTCTTTACCTTCGCGGTAAAAGTTCCATCATAGTTACGCGTCAAAGAAATATTTCAATCCTTATTCGGCGGTAGCGAAATTAAAAAAAAATAACATTTTTATATTTTGTATCAACAACTCGCAACTGACCCAAATGTCGAGTTCAAAATTTTTCAACAAAACGTAGGAGGAATTTTTTTTCCTTCTTGTTTTTATAATCACGACTGACCTTACTATTGGAAAAGCGAAGGGCAATACCTTTTTTTTTTTTTTAAATTCTGAAATCGTTAATTTTTTTGTTATAAGTTATAACCCTGAAAGTAGCTCTCTTGAAAAAAAAAAATCACGTTTTTCATGATCCCAATGGCCCTGTTTTGTTAATTATTCATAGAGTCCGGCGAAAGGCGTTTATAACTTTCTAGTCCGGTGACTTTTACTTACCGAAACGGCTTCCCTGCGGTTTTGAGGAATTTTCTAAGGCCAAGGTCTCGGATGTTACTCGGAACAACAAGTTTCGTTTTCGACGTGACCGAATCTAAAATAACTCGCCAACTACACTTACCTACTACGAAAATAAAGTACTGGTTTGAAGAGCTTCCAACGAAAACTTCCTTAAAGAGAAGTATCTATATCTATATACGGAGTATATAAGTATCTATAAGTATCTATATACGGAGGGGACGTAAAACGTAGTGGGAAGTATATGGGAGGGGAAGTATAACGGAGGGGGAAGTATAACGGAGTAGGAAGTATAACGGAGTAGGAAGTATAACCACTGAATTATAATCTACTACTTAGATTATCTTATCTACTTAGATTATAATTCAGTGGTATAACGGAGTAGGAAGTATATGGGAGGGGAAGTATAACGGAGGGGGAATTATTACGGAGGGGGAAGTATAACGGAGGGGGCAGTATAACGGAGGGGGAAGTATAACGGAGGGGGAAGTATAACGGAGGGGGAAGTATAACGGAGGGGGAAGTATAACGGAGGGGGAAGTATAACGGAGTAGGAAGTATAAAGGAAGGGGATGTAGTAGGGAGGGAAAGTATAAAGGTATAAAGTATAAAAATTTTCCAAGTTTGTTTTTTCGTAAAATTTTCCGGTTTTTTTTTCCGAAAAATTTCAACGGTTTTTTGTCCAAAAAAATTTTTTTTTTCAAAATATTTTTTTTTTTTTGAAAAATTTTCCAGGTTTTTTTTTGAAAAATTTTCCGGGTTTTTTTTTTTTTTTTTTTTTTTGAAAAATTTTCTAAGTTCTTTTTTGAAAAATTTTCTAATTTTTTTTTTTTCGAAAAATTTTCATAGTTTTTTTTGTCAAAAAAAAAATTTTTTTCAAAAAATTTTCAAAGTTTTTTTCGAAAAATTTTCCGGGTTTTCTTTTTTTTTTTTTTTTACTTATTTCGAAAAAGGGCTCTTTGGCCTAGGGATGTGCCTCTCGTAAAGGGTAGAAGTACGAAATTTCTCCCTACTAAAAAATTAAAAAAAAGAACAATATTCGATTTTACCCTCCGGGGTCTGGAAGACCCTTCCCCAAAAACCCGACGTCGAGGGTATCGCAATAACTTCTTTAAGGAAGTTAAAACCCTTATTAAGTTATTATTGTAAACACCTACCAGGCACAAGTTATGTGTTATGGGGGGGGGGGGGAGACGCCGGTTAACGTGTACCTTTTAATTTTCATCTATAACTGAGAAGATCAAATCGAGTTAATCCTTTAAAAATCAGGTTGAAAAAATGTTTCTGGGACTATGGACAAGACACTGAGGATGTTTCGTAAGCAAAAGACTGAAAAGAAACCCGGAAAAATATGCAAAAAAGTTTTTTTATGACAAAAGATAGAGGCAAAATTCTGAATTTTAAGAGGTGTTTCTCGCCCAATAAACATAAAGAACGTCCCGTATAAAGTTTTTTTCTTGACTAGGCAACAGAAGACCTCATACTGACCTTAAAAATCCTGTAAAACGGTTGTTTCTGGGCAGATATGCTAGTACAAAAATTTTCTACCCTTGAAGGGGGTTTTCCTCGCCAAACCCGAAAATCCGCTTTAATTGATGTTCCTGAACCAAAAGACGGTAGACATTTAATCGTACAAGGAGGGTTCTATAAAAAAAAAAAAAAAACTGCCCAGTGTTCAATCAGGAGATCGAAAGCGAAACCTAGCTGTTGAAGGAGAAAATTTTCTAGTTCCTTTTTTGAACACTTGGCAGTTAGCACTAAGTAAGGCGCGGCATATAGACTAAACCTGCAATACCTTCAAGTCGAACTGTCCTTTCCAACTTGAAATTCTGTCCGTTCTTATTCATGCAATACTTCCTCCGTGACCTCTTTCATTTGTTTCGCCAGATGGCGCTTATATTAAAAGTACATACCTAGTAACTAGTTAAAAACCCGACGTCGAGGGTATCGCAACAACTTCTTTAAGGAAGTTAAAATAAAATTTATTCTTGAAACGGTTACTTCTAAAGTAAGTTTGTATATTGTTTGCAATATACAATAAACCTAATATGTTTATCCACCTTGTACATTTTTTTACAACATAAAAGTAAGTTTCGTTATCCCTCGAGGTCTTCTGATGTGTGTCGCACGAAAAACTCATCATCTATCTTAGTAATTTTCGTAAAAGTTTCTTTAATTTTTTTTTATTTATGTAAATTACTAATTTACAAAATTGCTAATTTACGTAAAATCATGGACGCCATTGCCAATTTTTATTTTAATTTTTTACTTGCCTTTCTCTTACCCTTGACTAATTTTTATTAATTTTTGTATATTTAAAATCCAATGCTTGAGTTCACTAGGTTCAAGGAATTTCATATTTGAATTTTAACTAGGCTTTTGTTACATGTTTTTTTTGTTATATATAATTTTTTTTTCGTACAAGGTAGGTATACAAGGTGTCCTTGGCCTTTGAAGATGAGCCGAGTCCAGATGAAAAATAAACACTTTTGTCCGACCGGTCCTTCTCGTTTCTCTTTTTCCTTCGTCTTTTTTTTCTCTTCCTTTTTTCCAAATAATTAAAAATAAATTTTAAAAATATGTAATTTTAAGTAGATTTCCGTTCTTAAAAATTGTTATGTATCTTGATTGGATGTTGTCTGGATGGCTAAGAATGATTGAGAGTGATGGTCCAGCTTGATGCAATAGATTTGATGTCATGAAGTCAACAAATTATGAAATTGACATGATTTTACTGTGAAAAAATTTCGTGCAATTTTTTTTATGTAACAGTAGGTTTTTTATTTTACTCTATTTATTTGCTTTATGGCCATCGCAGTTAAACTTGTGGCATATTCTTTATTTTAGCTTTTCACCGTTACTTGCTCGTGTACAATTACTATTGTTAAGCCGATGTAGAACACATTTCACCTGGGTCCTTCTTCTTGAAGGTACCATATTTGGACATCATTAACTCGGGTGAATCAAGTTAGACACTTGAGAATATTAATCTTGTCATGCACTATATTATTCATAGTCCTCATTTTTCATTATTATTCAAACTTACAAATAAAAATAATTCTAAATGAAATTACGTAAGAAGGATTATGATGCGTTAAACGCTAAATATACTTCCCACACCCTTTTCGCATCCTTAAACAGCTATAAACAATGAAAGTATTGTCTCAATATTACGTCACGATTTTTTTATGTATAAAAAAATGTTGATCCTTCCTTCATGGACTTCCTTTAAACGTGGCCGAAACCTTGATGTCTTTTTGGTGTGCATCCCTTGCGTAATTGTTAGATTTATGTATTTTCAATGGAGAGCCACCCTGTTGAATTTAGGGTCAATCAGTTGATGACTTTTACGGCCCGCGGGCCAGATCAAAATCTCTACAGGTAAGCCTCTAAATCCCGATTTTCGAATTTTTTTGTAAGTTTTTTGACGGGAAATTCCCTTTTTTCCTGATTTTTCTACTCTTAGGGCCAAAATACTTTGGCTAAGATAGAAGGTATGTAGCTATGGCTCGGCCTGCTACGTCATAATTATCTTCTTGTTTGGCTCCTGTCTAAAAAAGGACCTGACATAAATAATAAATAGATTTTTAAAAACTAAACATATTTATTATTAATTGTGGCACTTAAACTTTAAATTACAATATAAAAATCTATCCTAAAAATAAAAGAAATATATGGAAAAAACACACCATCTTCACGTATAAATTAGGGATTTTTCTTTTGTTCAAAATTTCAAAAACCTGTTAGAGTGTTCATTAGCTTCGGGAAAAGCTGAATGCACTGTGGCAGGTTCGATTTCATTGAAGTCCTTAATGACAAAAAAAAATCATCTTAAGAAAATGTTGTCGATGACTTCTTTAGTGACGACCCTGTGCGGTTTAGTCGGGTTGACTTTGGGCCTTCTGTACAAACGTGAGTTGATGTGGTAGAGGTCTTTCGAGAGTTCGCATCTTACGTTGAACCACCAGTCGCAGATGAAGAAAGCTTGCGAGAATTGAGTACCGTTCGGGCATAGGAACGTCGCCTGTCGTCCGTCAATGTCGCAATAATGCCACGCTTGGCATCTTGTGTCCATATCGGCGAAAAAACCCGGGTATTCTTGTTCGTCGCAGTAAAAATCCGTGTAGGGAACCATCCCCAGCACGGGGTAATCCGTCCCGGGCCGACCTAAAACAAGAATTAAAAATTTAAATCACTCTTGTTCCATGAGGAAAAACAACGTCATGTGAGAAAAGCAAGAATATTATCAAACTTTTCTGTCCCGATTGAAATTTCTCATTTGAAAACCGGTCGTTACGTAAAATAAGAGGCGCTAAACGATTACGGACAGATTCACCTAAGGAATGTTATACAATAACTCGAAACGTGCCGAAACTTCTAGGCCATCCTCAACACACAAAAGGGTTATCGACCCTTTTTTTTTTTCCTGGAGAAGATCCAATTTCTATGTACGAGCCATGTTTTTAAAATGCTCATGTCTATACTCAAATTCGAATGTTTTATTTCTCTTCATCTGGATTTTCATTAGCAATAAAGATTTCTGCGATTGGCGTCAAAAGAGGAAATTTCTGTTTTTGATGTTGTGTCACCTAAGAAACTGAAAGACGGAAGAGTTCGCCCTTGAACCTGCCCACTCCCTAAACAAGAAGCACAATTTTTCCATTGTTAAAAATTGTGCAACATTTTTTCCGTTACCGTATTAGTTCAACATAATTACTGTGTCTTGTTAGTTTAGCGGTGAGGGGACCATTTTCGCCCATTAGTCGGCCCACGCAGTCAAGCTTCTGCAATGACAAAACCCTTGTTCACACCATTAGCCTCTCTCCGGGTCACGATCTCTTTGCTGCTTTTTTTTTCCTTAATGGGTCAACTTCGGACTATTAGCCAACGGATGTACCAACTGGATCAAGAACTCGGCAATTGCATTAAAACGAAAATTTAAACCAAGAAAAAAAAACCTTCGCATTTAAGGCTTTAAAAAAAAGGAAGAACAAGATTACCACCTAACATCTTGATAAGGTTAATGAATAATGTAAGCCTGGAGTCGATTAAAGGTGCGGAATCGTGATACTGTTAAGGACAACGGCATCTGGGAACAATAAATTTAAACAATGTTAACCCAAGTCTTGGCGGATCGTAACCTATGTTAATTCATCATGTGGCTTCTTCATCCTTCGGAATAAATTGATTCCGTCCCTAAATATTACATATTAATTTCCTTCTGACTAGAAGGAGAAACATGAAAAAAAAAGTTATGATGTCTGATTTTCCCAAAAACTCTCCAAGCACCTTGGGACAACATATAGAAATACTAGAAATGAGGTTTCCCTTGAAAAACATCCAAAAACCTTTTCAAAATGCGGTTCATTGATCAAAAATCTGAGTAAAACGCCAAAAAATCCTGGGAGAAGAAAACAGAGGGAAGATACATTCTTTAAACTCTCTAAAAATATGTTTTTGGCTGGATTACGCCCGACAATTCTGATAGCAACTACAACAACAAGATGGGATCCTTGGATAAATTGCTTTGACAAATGCAGTTTTTGGGTTTCTCGGGGATGGGGTTTAGGTAATGTACGAAAATTTTGCAAAAAATCCATTCGAAACGGGGTTTCTTGGTCAAAAATTGAGGAGAACTGCCAAAGAGTTTAAACCACTGTTATATATCTAATTTAATCTCGACCGTCAGAAATTCCGCTCACAGGACGAAGCCTTAGAAACTTTTTAGCTTTTACTTATATAAATTTTGCAATTTTTTCTATGGTTTCGACATTTCTTGATTGATTTTTCTGCCTTTCCGGATCAAAGGCCAAAAATTTACACCAAATATATTATTTTCGCCGAAATAATGTTTTCTACCTTTAGGCCTAAGAGAACTTAATTGCGTAAAAAATCGGCTCGAGTTAATGGCACAGAAAAATTCTTTTGGTTATCTCTTTTCAAAAGGTTGTGACATTTAAGAAATGTAATACCTGGAATGGATTTGCCGAGTTCCAAATATTGTTGGACGGAAGGACTCAAAAATCCTGGAGGTACCGAAGGTCCCAATGGCCCTTTCCGTTCTTCGAGGTCTTGGTCGGGAGAATCAAGCGGACCGTCTATGACCGGGGCTCGACTCCTTTTTCTCGCTTTGCCTTCTTCACCAGCATCTGAAAACAAAGATGAAGATGTTTAAATAAAGGTTACCACTGCAGGTCTGTCAATGAAACTTCATACATCAAAATTTCCTTTGGGAATAGTTCTTAATTCACCTTAACTTTAAGGACATTTCAATGACTTCATTTTAACGATTTTCAGACCTCGGCCTTGTTCTTATTTATGATGGGATGTAATAAGATCTTCTCGTATTATTTTCACATTCGATTTATTTAGATCAATTTTTAACGATTTCAAGGATTGAAAAAATAAATGGGTGGGATCTTTATTAAAAATTCTTCGGGTCGTCTTGAGCAGAACCTTGACACGATTGGGCAAGACAATGCCATGCCCTCTAAATAGCGTAGGTTGATAATAAAAATTTGCAAAAAGAAATTCAAGCTGAAGTTGGGAAATGATGTCTGGTCAATTAGCATCGTGGGAACTATATTAACCTTGGTTCTTGGTCACAGGATTCACGTTTCCTTTCACCGGTCATAAAGTGTAACAAACTCCTTCTTTCGTAATGAGGATTCGATCTATAGAAAGCAAGACGCCCCACCCTCGTTTGACCTTTTAACCCTAGACCACACCCGTCCAAAAACGATCCGTTTCTCGCTAAAAAAAATCCTACGCTTGAATAGTTTTCTAATTAGAAAACAAAATTTCCTTGTTCCTGACGTAATTGGGCGTGATGCAACTTAATTATGTATCTACTTCCATCTAAAAGAGATCACTTTGGACTTATGACCTTTTTTAAAAAAAAGACTCTTCTTTTTACGTTCTTATAAAATTGTCTTTTTAACTTTCTATTTCCAATTTTAAACGCCCAATAAGCATGAGAATACAAACATAACGTGGGAGCTCTTCTACTGACATTTTATAGGGATATCTTTTATTCCGTTAAATTTTTGATATTCTTAATCGCCCCATCGGATTTATGTATTTCGTAACTCGGTTGTTTCTGCCGGACAAAAGATACCTAAAAGGGTTAAAAAATTTACTTACCGAAAAACCAGCATTTTAATCACTAATCAGCGATTTCACGCTACATTCACTAATCTAAATTTAGTAAATTCTTGATTCAGATTAAGCTTATTGGTTGATTAGTTATCTTAGGCCCGTATTTGTAAACGTTCCTTGAAACTCTTTTCCTTGACCAAAAAGATATCCTGATCACCCCCTTTTCCGTTCCTTAACTTAGGAAAGGTTTTAAGTGAATAACACGGATTGTGTTGTCATCATCCAATGAGAGCCCTCCGTTTGAGTACTCCTGAAGATACCTCAATAGCTACCTTGTTTTTCTTTGTCTTGATTGAGGATAATGAAATCCGTATTCACTTCTAATCAGTTGTTAGCTTATTAAAATTTTATACATAAATTCCAGTATTTTTGGCCATTGAATTGTAATTGTAATTTTTTTTTAATCGAAAAACAAGTCAAGATGTTCAGTATAACCTTGAATATTATATTCATTCGACGCACCCACCTATTTTTCCCTCTACTGTTTTTTTTGTTTCACTTTTTGAATGTAAAAGCGACTTTTACATATATTTTTACGGCGTTATTGTAATACCCTCGATAGGCGCTTGGACACTAAAAAAAAAGCATTAAAATTAAAATGACCTTCTTTTCTTGGGTGCACTCGTCTCATGTTCCTAGAGGCTTCTTTTCACTTGTATTATAGGCGACACTTTCTCTTTGACATGAGTGCGATGAGAGGTTAAATTTAATATTTTATTAAATTTTGATTGCGTTTATATTCCGCACTGTTAAATTAAAATTATTAAACGTTATTGCATAATCGTAGACACATATGTGCCGGATTATATACGTACTTATATTTTTATTAGGTATCTTGATTTCTTTCAGACTCTACCTATTAACTTCCTCAAAGAAGTTATTGTGTCCGAAATTGTGTAAAAGGGTCTTTCAGACCCCGTAGTATTTTTTCTTCAATTATTGAAGTTAACCTGCAAATTGCAATATGTGGCAATATCAACACGAACTCTTTTTGATCTTTGAAATAACAAAAACTGGCTGGCTTTTTTTATTTTTTACAAATATTTAAAAACAATTACTTTATTTACTAGGTGTACAAAATGAAACTCGGCTAAAATCTACAAAATTCAAATTTACCCTGTGGCTGAGTTTCATTTTGTACACCTAATAAATAAAAATTGTAGAAAATTTAATTTTCTATAAATTTGTACTTAGTTATTTTTTTTCTAGGATGCACCATTTTCGGAAAATAATTTTTTTTTAAATAAATTTATCTTGAAAACAGTGCGTCCTAGGGAAAAAATTAATAGAATAAGAATTAAAGAGAATTGAATTACCAACTGATTTTATTTAGTGCATTTTTTCAATATCTGTAAGGGTTTACGATTTACAAGCCTTTAAAAATTAACCTTCTTAATGGCTATACTTCAATAACTTTCTTACACGGAGAAGGTCAACTTTTGATGGACTTTAACGCCTAAAATGTTTAAAATTTTGACAATATGAACTACTAGGTGTACGAAATGAAACTCGGCTGAAATCTACAATATTCAAATTTACCCTGTGGCTGAGTTTCATTTTGTACACCTAATATTTAAGCAATTTCTTTTCTAACAGTTTTTTTTTGTTACAGAAGGTGAGTCGTATTTTTTTTTATTGTTTCCGGTAAACGTAAGTAGACATTCTTTTCCACTTTTTTTTTCTTAACGATTTTTCATCGTAAATCATCTTTTTTTTATTATTAACAATCCCCATCCAAATCCTAAAGGACATAAATTTCTTTTAAAAAAAATGCTGAAAATTTATAATTGCTTAAAGAATGCTGGGATGAAAGTGTCTAATTATAAATTGTGCAATCCATGTCCAACTTACAGTTTTTTTAAATCTCGCTCCCGTAAATGATCGAGAGGAGAGATTGGTGATTCGCCGGTATTATGGTGATTGATGCGTTCACGATATTTTTTTTTTGGGGGGGGGGGGGCTTTTCTGTTGGCTTTGCTTTTGGCACAACCATTAGCCATGATTTAAAATTCTCTTAAATAATAAAATATAACAAGATGAAGAAAAAATAATAAGGAAAACGTGCCGTTAAAGCGGTGAATCGTGTGATTTTCTCATTTTACCCATTATTATTTAAAATAAGGTGGAGCGTATGTAAATATCCAGATGGTCTGACACTGCAGAAGCGACTTGACTAATTTGTTTTGATTGTTTTCGCGCCCACTTTTATATCAACAGTAACCTGTGAAATCACTGTTAGAAAAAAAATTGCTTACTGGAAGCCCCCTTAAGACAGCTTTATGTCTGCATTTAAAAATTCTTTTTCAAAAGTAGAATAAATAATTTGTTGAAAGAATTCGTATCCGTGTTTTAATAAAAATGCGGATCTTTTGATATTTTACCATCTGATTCGCACGCTCTTTAAGGTCTTCAAGGATTTGTGCTTATTAATTAATTTTTTTCTGTGCCTCTACCAAAACCACAAGTTAAACAAAGATTAAGTCGATTTGTTCAAAGATATCGCCTTAACTCTAGTCAATTATTCCTGTCTAAGTTTAAGAGTAGCAGTTATTTAGTTTTTTGGAGCATCTATGATAGGAGCCGTAGATTCGAGCCAAATGTAATTGCAAGAGGAATTCCTATTGGAGGAATCCAATGGTATGAAGATGTAGATTTATGGCCTAAAAAACCAAAGAAAAAAAGGGGGAAATGGTGTTTTCTGGACTATAAATCCGAGGAAGTGAGGCTGAAATGGTGGTTTCTCTAGCGAAAACCAAAAACCTGCATTATCACGTGAAATGGAAGCTTCTGTGGCTGAATAAGAGCCCTAAAGAAGAGAAAAATTGCTTCACTCTGTTTGAAATGAGTGGTTGACTACTGAGTAGGTATAATGTTATAAAAAGTATGATAGATAGCATTACAAGTGGTATTGGTAAAGTACAGAAATTATGGGTGCCCGAGCGATAAAATTGCTTTTGATTTGAATCAAAGATTACATACAAAAGGTTTCTAAAGCTAACATTAGATCGGCCAATAAAGGAGGAGTGGAAAAAAAAAACTCAGACTGTTATTACTTATTACACTTGTTACTTGTCCATAAAAAAATGTCTAGAGCATTAAATCTATCTGTGTCATCTATTGTAAATTCTTCACAATTGCGACAAATTTCGCAACTTGGATGAGTAAAACATGCTCTTAAGACGCGTGAAACAAGGCATAAAAATGATTTGGATAAAGTTATCTCGTTGGTTTTTTTTTATTTTCGACTTTCGGCGTTTCCTGGTAAACGCTTCCACCTACGTCCGTGACGAAAGATTTCTTGCGCAACGTAATACGACAAAGAAAGAGGCTCCTTGAAATTAGAGAACACGGTCTGTTTTAAATTACAAAAAGTTGACAAGTGGAGTTTTAATTTTACGATTGCTTAACACCGTTTTTGATGACCGCACCCACATTTCGACTTCCGACATCTTTCATAGAGAATCTTTAAGTTCTCCACACCTTCTGTTTCAACATTGACACACACAAAAAAAGAATTTCATGTTCAGTATAAGCTTTGTTCAAACCGCAGTTTTAAACTGGTTTGACGTCCCAATCCTTCTGAGCATGCTCCAGGAGTTTCAAACCAGTTTCAAACTGCGGTTGGAACAAAGCTATACTAAAATTTTAAACCTGACATGCTCATTAACCAAGTTGTTATGATACCCTCAATAGATAGTTTTCGTTAAACGAACTTTCAGATCCCATATTATCTATTGGAATTGTCATTCTGGAATCACGAAAGAAATTGTATTTTTTTTTATAATCGCAATAGGTACCAAGTTAAAGGAATAGTTGAGGAGAAAAAATTACGCCCTTTGGCAATAATACCGAGAAAAACGCCAAAAACTTGTTAAAAATGGTATTTCCCCGTATACCCAGACAAAAGCTCCTTAAACTGGAAGACCGAGGAAAACGCAAGGAAATTTCGTAAAGGTTTCTCAGTTAAAAGAGTTAAGTCTTCCCTAAAAAAATTGTTTAAAGGGAGTTTTTCAGCCGAAAGAGCAAGAAAACGCCAGAAAAACAGGGAACGGTTGATTATCAAAAAACCATACATTTACAAACAACAAATCAATTACATAAGGTATAGTTTTAGACGGGGCTGGAATAACTTGCTGAAAAAATAACCCAAATCAAATTGCCCCATTCGCCTTGTTTCAAATGAACCCATCAGCCGTTTTCTTTCCTAAACTATTTTATGCGTAAACTTCTTGGAAAGGCACTTCTTTTTTCCCCTGACCTCATTAAATAAAACTAACCTAAGCTTTCATCCAATTTATTACAGCCAAAGCGTGTTAAGACGATTTGCCCCTTAGCTTCCACGAACTTTTAAAAAAAATTGAACCTAATGAAAATTAAGTACCTAATTTTAATAAATTCTATACGCTGATCAATTACACGATTGATTAATTTCTAAATCTTATTTACCAACCTTGATACTTAATTATCAAGTTAAGAACCTATTTAAATAGATAAAGTTATACAAAGAAAGGCTTAGTTATATATTACAATACGCAGTGTTAAAAAAGTACTGGTTTGAAGAGCTTGATGCAGAAATGAAGATAGATACGTATATGGCCTATATCTATCAAGGATCGAATTAGCTTAGTTCCTGATATTATATTAAAACTCCTTCCTTCAGGTTATAAACTAGAAGCCGAGGTTTATTGGCCGTGGTTGACTTAATGAAGGCAATGTTACGAAAATATAAAAGACTCCCACTTCTCTTTCTTTTGTTTTTACTTATTCCTTCCTCTGACCAAATGTCACGGTTGTCTCGAGGGCAATTATCGAACTGTATAAATCGGGGCCGAACACCATTTTCGTACTTTTTTTTATCTCTAGAAACTTTTTAGACGGTTTCCAATGTACTCTAGTGAACAAAATACCAAAGTAAATGTAGTCAAAAGAATGTTTTAACTTCCTTTAAGAAGTTAATGTGATACCCTCCACGTCGGGTTTTTGGGGAAGGGTCTTCCAGACCCCGGAGGATCAATTCGAATATTGGTCTGAACCATCTCAACTTTGAGTAGCATTTTCCGGAACACTATACGGCCACAGTTTTCATCCGATTTTCACCAAATTTGCACACAAATTTCTTTAGCCGGTGAAGAAGAATTTAGAGGGCGATCTTTGAATTTCGAAAAATTGGTGGAGATATGTCTGTTTGAAATTTTAAAAAATTCACTGCGGCCGAACCGTCAATCCAATTTTCACCAATTACTCCTTTTATTTTTTAAGAATTTTTGGTGTAAAAAAATTGCCACATTTTAATTATTAATTTTTTAAATTTTTTTTATAGTTTTTTTTTAAAGGAGGGAGAAATTTAATACTTCTACCCAATACGAGAGGCACATACCTAAGCCAAAGAGCCTATCATTTCTACCTAGACACAAAATTTTCGAAAAAAAAAAAAATTCAACAAAAAAAAACGAAAATTTTTCGAAAAAAAAAAACTTTGAAAATTTTTTAAATAATTTTCTCCGTTATACTCTCGTTCCCCTATGCTTCTTCCTCTGTTATAGTTCCCCTCCCATATACTTCCCCTCCGTTATACGTCTCCTTCGTTATACTTCCCCTCCTATATACTTCCCCTTCCTAGATTGTTACTTCTCTTTAAGGAAGTTTTCGTTGGAAGCTCTTCAAACCAGTACTTACTTTTTCTCTCTTTTAATTTTTCCCTTTTTTATTTTTCCCTTTTTGTCTTCTAGTTCTGGCTCCAAAGGGAACTTCCTCAAAGAAAAGGAATAACATTAACTTTCTTTTATACTTTGTTGGACAGTGAATGGATAATCCAAAAAATAGTTTTCCTGGATTATCCAACAAACCATAAGGACACCAGGATGAATAAACAAAATTACAAATTAACTTCTTTTAGTTCAAGGTAGACAAAATAAAAGTGGAAACAGGTTAAAAACCCCGATATGAGTCTGTAATGACTGTACGTTTTTAAACTTGGTTAAAACCTGGTAAAACGTGTTTTTTGAGTTTGTCAACAACGTATCTTGGTGGACAACGTTCATTTTTGTAAGTTGAATTCCCAAGTGCTAAAGAAGTTGTTTTTGAGATATTTTTGTTATTTAGGAATAATAATTATCCATATTTTAAAACATTTTATTTTTTTCTCTACTAGTTCCGACATTTCTGTGTCCTCTTCAGGGGCAAAAAACATAAATGTCAAATAAAAGTTTTCTGGTCAAAATGACTAGCCTTCTTATTTGGTCTATTGAGCACCCCCTATTGGATAAGAATGCTACATAATAAGAAATAGATAAACATCCCATAGAACGAGAGTGTAATAAACGTCGTCGGTTTCATAAGCGTATTTTGAAGATGTTTATGCCCACTTTGCCCTTTTCCACGGTCTGCTTAAAAAATTGCTTTTTTACTCCGGCCACGCCCTCGTTTAACGAACCCCGAACATTTGAAGCGATAAAATTAAATTTTACTACTTCATGAAAACACTAATTGGATTTTCCCATAAGTTTTTTTTATTAATGTAAATCCCAAAAGGTCATATTTGATTGTCAAGCGTGGTAATTAGAAGGGAAGTCAACAGCCGTGTAATTTCTCATGATTCGCAACTTCTGAAACTTGAGAAACTTAATTTCGGCTTATTGTTGCTGCTATCCTTCTTTATTTTATGGCGAAATAATAATAATTGTGTGACCATCATTTTCTTTTAACTTCTAAATTTAATTATCTAATTTTCTTCTTCTAAAGTATTCTCGCGTTTGTTGAATGCTTTTAAGTTCAGTCCGGTTAGCAACGTTTAAAACAGGTCAATTTCAAACGAGGAAGTTTTTTCTTCTAAAATTTCAAATTTTCGCCAGTTTTTCGTTTGTGTTGTATATTTAGGCACAATACATACACCTAAGTATATAAAGAGTGGACGAAAACGAGTATGCGACCCTTAGAAAGTGAAAATACTTTCGGTATCGTGAAATGTCAACCAGAAAAGCTTCTTAAAGAAGAGAAAAAAGGTATTTTAGCGTCAATTTAAGTGGCGCTTTCTCTTTATAAAAATGAACTTTTATCACCTTCAACGTTAAAGTTAAACAAAAAAAATTTAGTACAACCGAAAACAATTACTTCCACAAAATGTCATGTTTGCTAAACTTGACCTTCGAGTAAACTTTCTCCCGAAAAAGACTGGATTGAATTTTTAATAAACTGGGTTTTAAAAAGAGGGCTGGGGATGTGGGGAATGACGAAAGAGCTGTAGCGCAAGAGGTTAGAGTTCATTGCAACCAGAGGTTATAAACCCTTTCATGATTAAAAGCAGCCCCATATTGATATTTTATTATTTAAATTAAAAAAAAAAACCTTCATAGCTTTTATGTCATGCCCTTTTATTTTATTTTTTCTATCTTCCGGGTCTTCTTCAGCTTCGTTCCAAATTTTATTTAAAACATAAAATGAAACAAAATTTTTAGAATTTTGCACAATGTTTTACTTGAATTTCGCCATAGTTGATTAGTAATATTTAATTTAAGACGTAATTGTTAAATTAAGTTTTAAAAAAAGTGACCGCGGACCCTTTCACTTTAGCCTCAAGTGGACGAATCAATTTCATCTCTCGAAAGCCCTTACGCACGATTTAAACAATGACATACGCCTATTGCGAAAGATACAAATCGAAAACAATTGTTTTCTCCGTGTCTTTTATCAGATGGATTGCACGTGAACAAATTAATAGGAAGGCAAAATACCCCCTACGTGGACCTCTTTTTTTCCTATATCAAAGAGGGCATCTGATTGAAAAGTCTCGCAATTTAAAATGACAATGTCACAAACAAAGCGGAGAAAAAATAAAAAGTTAACTTGTTTAAGTTAAATTACTAGGTACCTAAACTTATTTCTTATTTCTTTCAATTTAATGTTTTGTACCATTCAAGCCTTTAGGCCTTTAGGCCATTGGGAGCAAAAAATGGTTTAAACCATTTTTCCCAAGAGACAAAAAAAATTTTTCTTTATTAGGTGTACAAAATGAAACTCAGCCACAGGGTAAATTTGAATTTGTAGATTTTAGCCGAGTTTCATTTTGTACACCAAGTAGTTCATTTTTTCAAAATTTTCAACATTTTAGGCGTTATTGAAGTATAACCATTAAGAAGGTTAATTTTTAAAGGCTTGTAAATCGTAAACCGTTACAGATATTGAAAAAATGCACTAAATGAAATCTGTTGGAAATTCAATTCTCTTTAATTTTTATTTTATTCATTTTTTTCTCTAGGACGCACTGTTTTCAAGATATGTAAATTTATTTAAAAAAAATATTATTTCCGAAAATGGTGCCTCCTAGAAAAAAAAAATAATTAAGTACAAATTTATAGAAAATTAAATTTCCTACAATTTTTATTTATTAGGTGTACAAAATGAAACTCAGCCACAGGGTAAATTTGAATTTTGTAGATTTTAGCCGAGTTTCATTTTGTGCACCTAATTTTTTTAAATATTGTTTTTATAGGAATATTTTTTCGATAGTGTGGATAAAGGGCTGTATTGAGCTGTTCAGCCCGTTTCTTGTGGCTTGCTAAGACTGTGGGGGGTGATGGGGAGATGGCTCAAATAAATTGGCATGAATTGCTAATTTTCCTCCGCCTGCTATTTATAATAAAACGACGTTTTCCTGTTTGATGAGCTTTCTAAAGGTCAAAAACGTGATAAGTGATAACTTGTAACTTCCTTAAAGTCAGCCATGTCTTCAACATCCCATATGATCTCTTGTACTTTTTTTTACCATGACCTCAGAAAATCCTGAAGTCTCCGCCCTTGGCATTAAACTTTGATTTTTTTCCTATTATTCTTCGTAATCCCCGTTTCGTGCTGCAAATCCGTTTATAGATATGCAATACAAGGTTTTCATCCTTTCACCCAAGAATCAGGCCCAGCTACGGACCTAAAATTACCGGAGGGTATGTTGTTTTAGATGATGATGATTGCCACCTTTCGTAATACCGAACCTCCTTAGTTTATTCTGTCGTTTTAGGCACTAGCAACAACGCTTCCGGCTGAATGGGACTTTTTTTTTTTTTTGCATTCTCAAGGTTTCCGCGGAGTAAAAGTGAACTTTATTGTTTCGCGATTATTTTTACCATTTGATAATGATCGTGATTCTATCCTTTAAAGATAACAATTTGAAAGGATTTAGGCCATTAATCATATTCGTAATCTTAAAATATCAATATAATTAACCTTTCACTTTTTACTCTTTACTACTTAAGAAACCCATCATTTTATAGGGACAATTTAAAATGAATTTTACAATTTTCACAGTTTCCTCTGACGAAAAATTTCAACTTTTAAAACTTTTGAATCAATATCAAGCGAATGTTCTTTTTATATGGCTCCACAATTTGACCCGAAAGGCGATAACTTCCTCTAAGAATTATGAGGAACTTCTGAGAAACTGATTAAATTTTTCACTGGTTTGGAAGTATATGGTGAGACTTTTGCCCTCTCGTTGTAGAGGTTTTTGACCATTTCCATCTAGAAATTCCAGTATTACGTGAAATGCTTTTTGAAAGTAGGTACACATCATTCCGATTAAACTTCCACCATTTTCCGGTCACAGAACCACAAGGCTGAAATTTTTTTTTTTTTTTTTCAAATTTCTTGACGAATATACCTTCGACAGACGATTTTTGAAATATGTAGGTCCATAGGAATACTTCACGTCGGCGAAAATTTTCTTTCCTTAGAATGGTTAGAGCCCCCCCCCCCTTGCAAA
>JACGAQ010002340.1:0-42751 GCA_014119065.1 Orius insidiosus
GCCCTGTGAACGACGCCGAATTCACCTTCGCCGATCACTTCGTAAATTTCGAGGCGGTCCCTCAAATTTCATAGTCACATTTATAACTTTTTGAAATTTTAATTTCATTTTTTATGTTCGATTTTATGATGGACCAACAATAAGTTAAAAAAGCGATTGCGAATAAAACGACCAATATTGAAATCCCGATAAATAAAGAGTTTCCTAGAAATATAAAGATTGAGACACCAAAATTTTTTTTGGATAATTCAAAAAATAAAAAATAAAACCTCGGTGACACAGGTTAACCACTGATTTATACACACTCAATTCATTTGTCTGAAAATGAACGGAAAAGTCGCCAAAACCTTGTGTTTCGACCAAAATAGACGTTTTATTCTAAAAAAAATTTATTATAATTAAAGAATCAGTACTGCCAACTCCTCAGTTAATGAACCGTGCTGTATAATTTTTATTGCACGCAGTTAATTAAATTAGGCGGGATTAGCATTAAGACTTGGCAGTACAGATGAAAAAAGCGTTCCATTTACCTCAATTTTAAAATTTAAAGTTTTTTCTTCACTAATTATATTCAAGGTGTTATAATCTGGATTTGCCCACGCTATGTAAGCCGTGCAGTCCCGTTGACTTATCGTAATATTATCCAAAGAAACTAGAAAATGATGCCATAATATTTAAAAAAAAAAAAAAAATTCGTTCATTACGGGAGCCGTCGAAAGGTGGGGTCGTAAAATTAAACCAGAATTTGGGCCCTTCGTCGTTTTCCGTGAACGGATAAATTCCCAGAGAATAATTTTTTGAATATTTCAAATCCAATTCGATTCTATAATTCGCTTATCTATTTAAATGAAAAAAGAAGTTTTAAACATTTTCTTTTACGACTTCATTTAAGATTTTTACAATATTACCTCGGGCACTACCTGTTGGATTGCAAAGAACCTTTTTCCCAAATAAGTAACTCGTACGTACAAATTTTTTCTAAAGAAAAATAAATTGCATAAACAGAAAATAAAATAAAGATACCTAAAATAGGCGTCCAGATAAAAATGGCGGAAACGCTTTTTCTTTTTCTTTTATTGCTCCACGTTGGCAAACTCTACTTGACCCAAACTATAAGAATCTGTGAAAAACAAAGTTTTTTTTAATATTTTGATCCATTTTTTTACTATTAGGTTGTTTCATATGAAATGTCCGTTTTCAAGGTAAAGTGATTTTAGTAAAAATACAATAATCGAGCTTTTTTACTTTCCCTGCACTTTAAGTGTCTGAAAACGGTAGGTGCACTTACACTAAGTTGTGCTGTAAGTTCTCTAACTGTTTGATAGGGGTTTTCTTCTACAGTATGTTTGAGGTCATCGTTTTCAATTACAGTAGGAGGTCTTCCTCGGGGCTGGTCGAAAACTTATCAAACCAACGGCGAATGGTTCGTTCATTTACACTCCCTTCCCCAAACACCTTACAGAGTTTCTAGCAGCCTCAGCTGCCGAACGGCCTAGTTTAAACTCATAAAAAAAATATTACACGAAAATCGCGTGTTTCCATGTTCATATTTGAAGGTATGCTAAACAGTGTGTAATTGATTGGGAAGCTAATGATTATAAAGAAAAGTAGAGGACTAGTAACTGTTTGATTATGGTAGGTGCACTTTGGAAGTTAACAACAGAGACTCGCAAAATCCTCTATATATTTCAAATATTATAAAATCGGACATTTCATGTGAAACGACCCAATACTTTTTATGATTTTAAAAAGTCTATAAATTATTTTACCTGACAAAGTCTTAAAAAGTGATGTCGCCATTTCTTCTTCTTCATAAAAAACACTAACTCTATACAAAAAATCATTTTTCAAGTTTTCAATTCATAAAAATCAGGCAATTCTGTAAACTATTTAAAAAAATTAAGTTAAACTCAAGTCAAGTCAAACTTCTGTCTCGAAGAATAAATTTGTATCATAGACTTTAACCCAATGGGCTTTTTTCGTAAAGTTAATAAATTTTACAAAAATACTATTTTCTGTCCTGCATATCATCTGGATTTGTTCCTCCTGAAAAAAAAGCTTTAGAAAACAGCAATATTTTTAATTTACCTGTAAATAAGAAAAGGCAGTTTGAAATAATATGAAGTAGAGTAAAGAGAACATTTCGGTTTATGCGATGCCTTAGATTTAAATCAGGACAGAGGCGAAGGAAACGAATTTAAATTTTAAAATATTTTTTCTCCCTTCAAGATTTCCATATCAATTTTACAACCAAAATTAGAATTTCATTAGCCTCAGTGGACATTTTCAAGATTGCAGGTGGTATAAAATCCGAAGAGGGTATCACAATGACTTTCTTTTAAATCAAATCAAATTACTGTTTCTTTATTACGAAAATATACTTATCATTCTGTGAGATTTCTTAAGTATGTTTGATTTTCGTCAGTGAATAGGCCACTAAGGAAGGGCAAGAAGACACTATCAGGGTTTTCATTCTGCATAGCATCACGGATACGTTTGAAGTATGTCAGACAGCTCTTTGCTTTTGGTTTCAATGACTGTAAAAATTTATTTTTCACTATAGTAAGAATTTAAAAAAAATTAATAATTACCGCCTCATTAGCCGTGGTGATCTTTATCAAATTAGCGATGCAGTTAGTGACCGCATTTTCTGAGTACTATCAAAAAACAAATTAATTATGGATTACAAAATTACCTTTTCATTTGTCTAATTTTTCATTAAATTTATTTGTCCATTAAGAAAAAGGTTTTGAATTAAAATAATTATAAAGTATACCCCCCAAAAATTAAAATTCTCTTTTAATAGAAAAACCCTTGATTTTTGGTCAATCTTACCAAGCTTTGTAGACTTTCTTGAGAAAAGGCGACCTTAAAATAAAATTAAAAAATTTTCTTAATTTTTGTCAAATTATAATAATTACCTGAATAATTAGAGCAACGCTAAGTATAGCTAGAATGTTCCTCATTTGAAGCATGATTGACTTTTCTTGTTCTCATTTCTTTATCTCTATTTATACAAATCAAACATAAAAGCGAAAAATTGATAATTTACTTCGGATTGAAGCAATAGAGATTAATTTATGCATGAAATTTTATATTTTATGTCCAAAATCTATACAATTATTTTAAGAGGCACTTAAATAATCAGTTTGATACTTAATTTTAAAAATATCTTGGCAAAAATTAATGGAAATAAACTTAATAAGTATTGGTGTTTGTGGGAAAATGTCTTTTAAGCAGCGGAAAAACGTACAAAAGCCTCTAAAACTGGTGTTTCACAGACAAAAGACTTAGGGAGAATGTTTTTCAGTGAAGTAAAGCAAATCTAAGAAAACGAAACATAAAAAGTTGGATAGAATACGTATCTCTTTAATAAAAAAATTGACAATTTTAAAAATCAGGCAAAAAGGGAGTATCAGCGAATAAACCCTTTTTTAAAAAGAGTGGGTTTCGTAAACCAAAATAAAATATCATATACTTGTGGAAAAAACCAATCACTAAATAAAATTCACAAAAATCACAAAATTTATTGCCAGATTACATAATAAAGCAAGTTAAAAAAACAATTTTAAGAGGAACAATATCAGTTCTGTTATAATTTACACTTTTTTGATGAATACATAATGTAAAAAACTTATGAAATAAAATATCATATAATACAGGGTTAAAAAAAAGTTTCGTTTTTCATTTCTTTCTTTTCAGTCTTGAAAGTCCCCGAAGGGAAAACTATAAAATGCCGGTATACAATATTGTTATTAAAAAATCACAAGTGTAACCATGAAAATTAGGAGTTGAGTATAATAATAATATCCTAGAGAAAAATTGGTTATTCTTATTGGACTGTCCAGCCAATCACAGTCCGCCGCAGAGAGGAGCACTTAAGTTTAGTTTTGAAGTCAAGTTTCTGAATTTGGACTTAAACCTGAAACAAAAAAATTTAGGTGTAAAACGCCAATTTGTAAAATATCTGGTTTTGAAAGGGCCCGAAAACGCAAAACATCCAAAAATTAATTTTTAGGCAAAAAAAACGTTAGAGAATCCAGTAAAGAGGGTATTTATGTATAAAAGACAGAAAAACCATACAAAAAGTTAAAAAGAATTTGTTGACAAAAAACTGCTTTGTTTTTAGCAAAAAGCCAAAGAAAAACGTCCGAAAGCATGAACTGGTGATATTAAGAAGACCACCAAAAAACCCATTAAATTTAAACAATTGTGAAAATTTCTCAGCAGGAAGATAAGATAAGATAAAAAGGGCTATTTTGGACAATAAAGAATATATGAGGCGCTCCGGGTACGAAGGGCGAACTCAACAAAACGTAGTTTCGAGATGTTTGCATTTTAAAGTTTCGGTTTTTACGTATTTAAAGGGGAAAAAATGGCGAACCCAACATAAAAGTTATATGGGTGTATTCACCAAGAGGTCTAGAATCTGAAAATGAAAAAAAACTGGAGGACCCTTCCCCAAAACCCGACGTCGAGGGTATCACAATAACTCCTTTAAGGAAGTTAAAAAAATTTGTCCGATGTCGAGTTCGCCCTTCGTACCCAGAGCGCCTCATATGAAACCCCAAGGAAAACGCCTAAAAAGAATTGCTTTCAGCGAAATAAACTGATGAAAACTTCCGAAAGCATAATCCAAAAATGGAGTTCCTAGATCAGAGAACTTGAAAAACGCCTAATAAAAGGATGTTCCTTTTTTCGCATGAAAAATGAGGGTCCAAAAGCTCAGAAAAATGGACGTTTTTTGGATAAAAGCCTTCACAAAATATTGCTCGGCAGAAAGAAAAGCCCAGCTGGGATTGATTTTGGGGGAAAAAACGTCCAAAAGCCAGATAAATTGGTGTTTTTTGTACAAAAGACCATGGAAAAAGCCTTTACAAAATATCAGTTGGCAGAAACTGAGTAAATCATCAGTTTGAGGCAAATGCGCGAGGAAAAACGTCAAATTTAAAACCGGCTCAGACCAACATATCAACTAACCATCAGAATGACTGTCGAAAAGGTGGTTTTGTGTCGAGGTAGATGGGTTGTTTAGGAGCTCTTGTCGCTCGTAATAGACTGGATTTGGATTAAGCAGGAGAAGATTTCTTCTGTTTTGGCTTGACTCGCCGCTCTCGCTGACGCTGCTTCCTCCGCTCAAGAAGTCGCTCTCATTTCCTTCGGTTGCAAACACCTCACTCATATCAATGTCACCTAAAAATTGAACATTTTACTACATTTAACTTGAGGATTAACAAAACCCACCTCCGTCGACAGAATCGACTTTTCTCCTTTTCATCGCACTCAAAAGACTCTCGAGTTTGCGGTAGTTTTCCTCTCGCCTCCGCTTCAACATCCGAAGCTCCTCCGCCCTCCTTCGGGCAGCTTCTTCACGCCCAACTTTCCTCAGATGTTCCAGATAAAGAAAAAGAAGTATGTCGTCCTCCGTCTCTTCATGTGAGGTCATCGCATACAAAATTATAAACTCACCTAACTCAATATCCATATTGGAAATAAAAAGAAATACTTGAAAGATTATAAATAAAGAAAACAAGGAATGAAATTTTTTTTAACTAGTGAAAGTTGTGAACGAAGGTTTCCGTTTTCCGAGGTTGTTGCCCGTGTGTCCGTTAATCATCCATAACGTCAGTGATAAAATCTGACGTCATTACCTAGCGGGATCTAAGCAAACTAATATAAAGGAGATAAAAATTCGTACAACGACTTTTGAGTCTTTTTAAGAGTTTTAATGACTTTGAAGGATGATATTTACTAACAAATTCAGCCACGGGACATCTAGATATACATTAAAATCTATAAACGCGTTCCGCATTGAGTGGGTTTGAGTAAACCTTGATACTTTTCTTCTTTTTTTGGAGAAAAATTCAAAGTGTACAAATCAATTTCTTTACTTATTAGGTTTTATCATTAACGAAGCTCCGTTTCTTTTTGTTTTTCCACTTTTTTGAAAAACAGGAAAAAATATTGTTCGCTTTCTCCCTCTCTCTCTTACGTAAATGCACGACGTGACGTCATACAAAACGTTTTGAGGTTGTTTAACCATACATTAACGTAAATTAAAAGGGAAAGCACATGCCAAGTTTTCCTCCATGTTTTTGCTCCTGTTTTAATCCTGCACTAAGGAAGTGGCTTGATAATCGACACGGCGTAGAAGGAATTTTTTCAGGAAATCCAATTGTAAAATTCCACAGCCTATACAGATGAACCTTGTACCTCCGGGTTATTAGTCTAACCCAGTGACTCTCAACGGAGGCGGTACCGCCCCCCTGGGGGCGCAGGTAAGTTACGGGGGGCGTTAAGATAAATTTGGGTGATAGGGGGGCAATGCCTGGGGGCGTTAGCGCGAGTCCTTTTTTAAAATTTAATTTTTAATAATGAGATAAAAAAAATTTGTTCCAAAAAAGAGGCCTACCTACAATGCGCTTGAGATACTAAACAAACATGACCGCCAAGTCTTGCGGGCTTAGTATGACAAAAGAAAATTTGAGGAGAGATGAAGCGCCCGTGCTCCCGTTTTCAAGCTCCCCTTGGCGGCGTCGCGAAAAGCTTGTTTACAGGTAATACATTAATCAGTGATTACAGATAAATAAAACTTTAGAACCCCATCAAATTTGGCCATAAAATGCTCTATAGATTATGAAGTGATAAATTTTATGTTTGAAAAATTTTCAAGGGAGACAAGTTTGGTTGTCATGTGTATCCTGCATCCTTTGGCGCAGTATAAGTTCAAACAGTGTTTGCCATCGAAGTTGTCTCCCACCCTCCACACTATTACATTCGCCTTTTCAACCCTTCCCTCAGGGGTATCTTAAAGTTTAAACAAGTTCCTCACTACTTAAAAACGACAAAAGGACCCATAAAGTTTAAAGAATCTGGTTTGTCATCTAAATAAGTAGGTTTCCGAGATAATAAGGAGGTATTGAGAATGTGACGTTTCAGTTCTTCTCTTTGACAGCGTATATCATGTTTAACAATGCCGACGTCTAACGTCGAACGCGACAAAAGCATTACAATCACTCTTCTCTTCCCCCCTTTTATTCGCCTACCCTTTCTATTCTTCTTTCAACGATATATTCTTAACAAATAACACATAATATATAGTAAGCCTCTTATTTCAGTAAGGCGATATGGTCAGATGTTTTTCCAGTTATTCCCCCCCCCCCCCCAACAAACAATTTTTTTAGAGTTTTCTACAGTATTTTGGCTAGAGCAACTACCCGTAACCCAATGGAGATTCTTCCTTGTTTTTTTAAGGACCAGCAAGCTTTTTTTTTATCAAAAAGATTATCTTCAAAATTATCTTTCTGCCCTTAAGGGAGGAGAAACACATTTTTTGCCGGATTTCAAGCGCTTTTCTGGGCTTATTGGCCCGGGAACCCCAAATTTTTTCATTTACCTCGTTCTTTCGGCCAAGAGGAATGTTTTTTAAAGGATTTTAACTCTGTTTTTGAACGTAAAACACCCTCCCCTCCGGATTTTTAACGTTTAAGAAGGTTTTTTTGAGGGGAAAAAAACCCCTATTTTTTTGTTTGCAAACCAAGGTGGTTTGCAGGATAAAAATTCTGCTGTTTCCGGGCGTTTTCCTGGATCTTTTGGCCGTTTTCACGTTATTTGGCCCAAGAGGACTTTTCTTTTCGGATCATTGTCTCCATTCCTTCGCTTTCCGTAGGAGAAACGCATTCTGTTGTATCCCTCAGTTTTTCGCACCGAGTTGACGCGACCTAAAAGCTATACCTACCATCGATTTTTTTCGTCCCACTTTAACGGAGTTTTCCATAATTTTATGTTAAAAAATACACCCCTCCCCCATTTCAACTTTTTTTCCATTGGCTTTCGGGAGGGTTTTATCCTGTTTTCTGCGAAGATGACCCAGTTTTTTGTCTTTATGGCAATTCTGAGGCGTTTTGATCAAAATGCCTTAAAATCCCCGCAATGTGGAAGTTTTCCTCCTAATAAAATTATAGAGTTTTCATTTGACTTTCGTCCGAAAAACCACATTTTAAGTAGGATAAGGTCGAGTGAGTTTTGTGGGTTTTTGTCCATAAAGAAACCTTTTTACTAAGTTTTCAGGCCTTTTCTCTCCGTTTTCGGCGACAAGGAAGCCATTTTTTGCCTAAATTTTTGTGATTTCGAAGAATTTCCCTCTGTTTATTTTGGTTTCCTGGTTTTATCAGAGAGTTTTTGTCTCAAAGCAGCTTCTAATCCAATTTTGAAGAGTTTTCATTAGATTTTGGTATGGCAAACTCCATTTTAACTAGGATATCAAGTGTTTCCCCTTTGCTTTTTCCAAAATACCTCCTTTTTAGAATATCGGCGTTTTCCTCGAGTTTTTGGCGAAGCGATCTCTTTAGTCTGATTTTATGGGAATTTTGAGATCAAATTCCTTTGCTAGAGACCCCAATTGTTACGGAAATTAGGGTCCTTTTTTCCTGGCTTACCTCCTTTTTTTCGTGAGCAGTTTAGTTTTTTCCTGCTTATTTGTAGGAAAAAAATCTTTCAAACTAAGATGCGAAAATGTAATACCCAAGATGTTTCAGGTAGATATTTTTCTTCAAAATTTACCTACTTTTTAATCCTTGATGTGTTTTGAAAGTGTGTTGAGTTTACTTTTTCTCTCTCTTGAAAATTACATTTTGTAATTTTTTACCTAAAGTGTTTTCGGGCCCTTTGAGACTTTTTGAGGGCTCGTTTTCATTCCGATGTACTTTAGTTGATTAAACACCTTCATAAATTATGAAAATGCTCCATATTGGGATAATCCTGGTGTTAAAAAAAGAATTATTAAAATGAAAATGCCTGTTTTTTTTTTTTTTTTTTTTAATTTATTTTACGAGGGTTTTCAACTACTCAGGTTATATCACCCTCGCGTCAGTGGTGTTTTCCGTCGGAAAAGTTCATTTAGGTACATTGGGTTCAATTTGGGGACCGCCCGCTTTGAACCCTGGACCCCATTGATGAACGCCGTATCGCAATGTTTGGGATTAACGCCTTAACACGCGCGGCCACCGCGACGCCCATGAAAATGCCTGTAAACGACATATGCGGGGTAATAATGGCCGTGTGTGCGATAATGATATCCCGATTGAGAAGGGAGGGAAGCGCAAACACTTCTGGATATTTATGAGTGTAAACAAGGAGTGGATACCAACAGGTCCTCATGACAACAGGTGATTTTCCAACCCCGCTTTCCCCTCAGAGCTCACCGACGCCGGAGTTTCCCCCCTTTTTATTCGTCCGGGGCGAGGATCGATGATCGCTCCCGAAGACGCGCGTTTGCGCCGCTTCCCACCTCGTCAACCAAAGCACTCCGAAGGAAACTCCAGTCAGGGTTTGCCCATCAACGGCTTCCACATGTAATGAACGACGGACAATAAACTCCCGTAAGTTTTGATGGGCCAAAAAAAAAGTTAAAAAAAAAAAAAATTTAAAATAAAAATGAAATACCCTCTCCATTCGATGTTGTCACACCAAATTACCTGCACAATCGATGTCGCATGATTACCAATTATGGGCAAAACTGCCTTAAGAACAAGGAAAAATTTTTTTATCATCAATAAAATATCCAAAAGGCATGAAACGCATGACTCCTTTTGTATATTCAATCCAGAACTCATCCCAGAAAAATATCGAATTCCTAAATTTCCTTCAAATTCTGTAAAAAGTCAGGTCATCCTAACAAATCCTTTTTTAAAAAACTGGCCTTAAAAAGGTTTTTTATCCAATTTTAACCCTAAAAATAAAAAGGCGACATTTTTTATTTTTTTATTTTTAAGAATGGATTTACAAAACAATTTTTCGACCCCGTGCTTGAATGCTTTTGAGCACTAGGCAAACTACCAGGTCCTTGTTTCCGAAATTTTAGGATCAAAGGCTTTTTCAAGCATTTCTGAGCCTGAATCAATGGACTTTTTTGTTCAATTTTAACTCTGAAAGCTAGAAAAAACGATAATTTCAGTTTTTAAAAGAATTGGCTATCATAAATTTTTTTTCGACCTCTGTTGTGAAGGATTGACCATTAATGGAGCACTTGGCAAACTACCAGGACCTGGTGTCCGAACTTTTAAGCATTAAAGACGTTTTATCCACTTTTCTTCCTGAATCAATGAACTTTTTTGTTCAATTTTAATCCTAAAAGCTAGAAAAAACGACAATTTCAGGTGTTTTTAAAAGAATTGGCTTCCATAAATTTTTTTTTGACTTCTGTTGTGAAGGATTGACCATTACTGGAGCACTTGGCAAACTACCAGGACCTGGTGTCCGAATTTTTAAGCATTAAAGACGTTTTATCCACTTTTCTTCCTGAATCAATGGAATTTTTTTCGTCCAATTTTAATCCTAAAAGCTAGAAAAAAACGATAATTTCAGGTGTTTTTAAAAGAATTGGCTTTCATAAATTTTTTTTTCGACCTCTGTTGTGAAGGATTGACCGTTTCTTGAACACTTGGCAAACTACCAGGACCTGGTGTCCGAATTTTTATGCATTAACGACGTTTTATCCACTTTTCTTCCTGAATCGATGAACTTTTTTGTCCAATTTTAATCCTAAAAGCTTGAAAAAACGATAATTTCAGGTGTTTTTAAAAGAATTCGCTTTCATAATTTTTTTCGACCTCTGTCGTGAAGGATTGACCATTACTGGAGCACTTGGCAAACTACCAGGACCTAGTGTCCGAATTTTTAAGCATTAACGACGTTTTATCCATTTTTCTTCCTGAATAATGGAACTTTTTTGTCCAATTTTAATCCTAAAAGTAGAAAAAACGATCAATTTAGGTTTTATTAAAAGAATAGGCTTTCATAAATTTTTTCGACCTCCTGATGTGAAGAGCCAGGACCTACTGTCTGAAATTATTTTTAAGGTTAACAACGTCTTATTTTCTGCCTGAATTCCCTAAATGTTTCCAAACTACTTTGTGAATATTTGTCGAGAAAACCGCAAATGTGTACTTTATGCCCTAAGCAAATTACGACCTTCATCTTTAATTAATATTATAGTTCGCAGTTTGCAAAACAAATTAAATTTTTGAAATACTTTTTTTTCCCATCAAATTCCAATTAAAAAATCCTTCTAGACAGTCGGGAATGAACTCCAGTCCCCATTTTTGACAGAAAAATTTTGTCGGCTTTTCTTAGGATTAATATAATCGATTTTATAATTTTGACTTTCCAAGGTCTTCTGTTGGCGAAATTAGGTTATAATGTCTGCTAATAATTTTATAATTTAGTAGATACTTAGGTTACAAGTTTGTGGGTTAAGTGAGACCATTCTTGGTCTAGTCAGTTTTCCGGCAAATTCCGTTTATTAAATAATGAAAGGCACTTCCTTTAAATACATTCCGTCGAGAAGTTAATCGAGAACAGGTAAGTCCGTAATTAGGGTCTCTAAAATGCGAAAGGGGGGTAAAACGTCAGGTCTACGGATTATCTGAAAATCCTCCAGAACCCGCTTGAAATAAAATCGATTTTTAGTCTAAATACGGGACACGGGAGCCTAAAGATCCTATACAAATATTTTGACCCGTAACAAGATTTTCCCTCTCCCTGAAAATCCAGCGTAAAAGGTCGAAAAATATTTTCGTCCGTTTAAATCTAGGAGAGCTAACAAAATTAAGGGGACGGATTGTCAAGGGTGGCTTCCTCCTAATTTTTAAGGTAGCCCAAACCCCTTACATAAATTATCCTTCGTCAACCCTGCTTTAATAAATAAAGACTTCAAGATTTATTCATTACTAAAGATAAAGATTTCATTTTATTTCTTTGAGCCACGCGACCCTTTCTAATGAAATCACGAACTAATTTAGAATTAGAAATCTAACAATTAACCAATCCTTTTGTGAATTACTTACAAAAATGATCAAAAATTCACTAAAAATAGAGTTTTTCGACAAAAAAACTGAGGAAAAATTGATAAAGTTGGGAAAAGTGGCTTCTTTTGTTTAAAAAATCTTGGGAGAAGACCAAAAATCGCGTAAAAAGGAGGCTTTTTGGTTAAAAATGTGGAAAAACGGAGAAATCATGGAAAAAAAATTGGTTTTCTTTTTCTAAAAACGGAAAAACACAAAAAAATAATGGGTGTTTCTTGTAGACAAAATGAATAAACTCCAAAAATTTAGTAAATTTTTTTTGCCCCCCCCCCCCAAAAAAAAGAGGAAATAGGCACCAAAGGGTTTCTCCGGGCTGAAAAATCGAAAGGAAAGACCAATGGTTCGTAGTTATTGTAATACCCCGAAGGAAGGTTTCTGGAAATGGTTTAAAAACAACCAGTGGTCATTATCGATCTTAATTTTTGGGCCATTGTACCAGTTTTAATTTCTCCCTTAAAAGTTAATAAATTCCATCCAAGTGGTAGAACTTTTTTTTTTCTGTCTTTAATATTAGTCTATTTTAATTAAAAAGCGAAATAATTATGCCGAGATTAGATTAGTCAGTGGAAACGTGCCAGATTTGAAATTTAATAAAAAGAATGAAAAGAAACGGAGGGAGAAACGAAAAGAAGCTCGTCAAAATTACATTAGACGATAAAAGTTAACTTGTTTTTAAAATCAAAGAAAGCGGTTGCGTTCCGCCCTGTCAAGAATAACCCGACTTTTTTAGGAGGTTTTATTGGCTTATTGGTCGATAAGTACGTTTATCTTCAATAACGTTGTGGACAGTTAATTTGTTGTTAGTCCACTTAAACACATCAGACTAAAATTAGTTTACCGACCTAAACTTGGGAAAACTGTTTTAAATCGGGTAATAAGAGTTTCTCATGGCCCAAAAATTGAAGAAAACTTGGGAGAAACGATTTCTTAGATAAAGTAGTGGAAAAAGATCCCAAAAACTTGGTAAAATGGGTGGTTATCATAATTTGCCATAAAATCCAATATATATTGAGATTTGAAAAACACCTAAATATTTGAATTCCGGCCAATTTAACTAAGGAAAACTGAGTATTGTCGGGCAAAAAGGCCTCTGAGCCGAAAATTCAAGAAAAAATACCAAAAATGTGGTAACACTGATGTTTCTGGGCCTGATAACTGAGAATTCCTCCCTTTATTCTGTCTCCTTTTGAAAAACTTCAAAACACTCATTAATATTTTGAAGAGTATTTTGCTCAACATTTTTGGTTGGGCGTTTTCGGTCAAGAAACACCCTTGCTACCATATTTTGGACGGTTCATGCCAAAGAAAATCCCAACCAAAAACACCATTTTTCATAAGAGAAAAAAACCCATTGCCACAGGCAGATTCTGAAAAAAAAATCTACCTAAAAAACTGCAAGAAAATCATCAATAGAATCCGGAATAAAGGGCATTTTTCTGGTTCAAAGCTAAGAAAAAATGTTTAAAAACGGGGGAAAAAGGAATTATCTATGCTGAAAGATCGGGAAAAAAATGAGAAAAATTGTTGACAGCTTATTAGAGATCGCCTGGCCTTGTAATTCTTTCTTTTTTTCAAATTTTAATGACGCTAATTGCTCAGTTTACCATCACTCATATACCTACATAACTTTAAGTTTTTTTAAAAACATTTTAGTCCAGACATTTTTTTAGTCCGAAATTGCTTCGTTTGATCTCGCAATATTTCCAGTTCTGACCTACATTTCCAGGAACAAAAAACGGTGATTTCTTTTTTTATTAGGGTCCAGAGATTTTTCTAATCAGAAGAACAGAGATTCAACCCCTCATCTGAGCGTTTATTTGCCGCAGGAACAATTTATTCTAAAGGGCGTACCCTATATAATTTGAAAAGGAAACCTTCCCAACTTTTTCCGACCCCCTCATTATTTTCAATGGAATAAAGAATATTTTTAAAAATATTACACCTTGAGATTCTCTCTTTCGGGAGACGAATTTTCAATAAAGCTCTTAAAACTTAAGAATCTGCATAATTCATCTTTTGTTTTTAGGACGCCTTAAAATATAAAATGAAAACTTGATAATTTAATTCAACGTTGATGGAGAAAATAGAAGGGGAACTCACCACGAGTCGATTTTCCTTGTGGGGATTCTCCCTGGGAGGTAATTTAATAGCGACGAGATCTGACAGTGGGAACGTATAATTGGGTCAACCGCATTATTCCCTAGCGTTAAGATTAAGGAGAGAAACACGTGTTAGTGTACACAGTTTGTCATACACGGAAGAAGTATGTCTACTTCAATTATTCTAAAGAACGCCTTTACTTCCGGCTTATTTAAATTTTCAGCCACTCATCCAGCCATGGAAAAACTTGGCTTTTTATTCGTTCTTTTGCCCTAAAAAGATCCATTTTATCGAATTTTCCGCAGCTTTCAGCCAAAAAACGTCCAATTTACTCCCCTTTCACTCGATTGTGAGAAAGAACAACCCTTTTTAGCCGACTTTAAGGAGTTTTCTCCCCTTTTTTTCGGTCAAGAAACACCATTTCTACTATATTTTGGACGGTTCATGCCACAGAAAATCCCAACCAAAAACACCATTTCACTAGAAACGGTTTTCTTCGGTTGGTTGGACTAAACAGCATTTTCTACCCAACTTTAATCCATTTTTTGACCTTTTCTCCATTTTCCTGAAGTTTCCCACGATCTTTCTGCATTTTTTGTCTATTTTAAGGAATTTCCCTTTTGTTTTTCAGGAATTGGGCATTTTCCTCGATTTTAATTTCTAGGTACCTAATCCGCGGATAGCTCAATTTCAGATAGCGCCTGACCCACACAACGAAGGGAAAAAATCGTAGAATTTTGAAAAGCCGATGGTTTTTTCGTTTGACTTATGGAAAAACGGAAGTAGCAGAGTGTAACGAGGTGAGCACTAGTAAAGGCTAGAAGTAAAAAGGCCTTTCCCCTCATTTTTTCCTTTGTTCGTCAAAGTAAAGAAAAAAAATTGTTTTACGGGATTTCGGCCGTTTTTTCCCTCGGCAAAAGACATTCTGTGCGTTTTCCAATTTCGCTCATGGGTGTATCCCACCAGGTATAATCCGGTTTGATCCCCAAACACACAAACGTGCACAAATTGAGCCGATCAAAAAGCAAAATGGAGCGTATCCTCTCTACCTGTTTAGAAAATTCGGATAAAAAAGCATTAAACCGTTCTAGTTGACCGGATAAAGCTTGTTTCCCTACGCTTATAACCTTCTAACTTCTAAAAAAAAGTTTTTTTTTGTCTCATTCAATAAGCTTTGTTTATGTATAAGCCTCTTAACCCTTAAAAAAACCGTTGAGGAAAAAAGCGTTTTCTCCTACACGGGGAGGGGGGCTCATTCGTAAACAGTGATAAATAAAAGTCCGCTAAATTACGTTTCTAGACAAAGAAAACGGAAATAGCGTGCTTATCTACCCTTAAGTTCAAGCTTGACCGCACGCAAGGTTTTCATGTATTTGAAATTGAATTTTAAAAAACTTTTTGTCCCCAAAAATACGGTTTTCAGACATATTTGAGGTCGTTTGACCCCCTTATAAACTTGAAAGAATCACCTACCTTTTTTTTCCTCCCTGTGATGTTAAAAAGAAGCACTTTATATTAACATCGAAACGTATTTTATGCTTTTAAACAGTCTATAAAAAGAGAATTTTTTATATTTCCTTTTATATATTTTTAAAATGTTTAAATATAAACCTTAAAAAAATAACGACTTATTTTAAAAGGGTCGTTTAAGGCGAAATGAAAATAAAAATTATTTTAGAAACGGGTTGACAGATATAGGATTTACAATAAATGAAGTCAAAATAAATAAATATTAGGATTTTGCTTGTTAAAAAATAAAGAAATTGTTTAAAAACGATCCTTTTTTTTTTGGGCGATCAAATTCCCGAATGTGACATTTAATTTGGAGATGTAAGTAAACACAATTTCGCTAAGGTGACTTTTACGGGGCCACTTAAGGAGCGTACAGATGTTGTAAATTGTGTGGAAAAGGGCGAAGTCGAAAGGGGGGAGAGGGATGGAAAACGGGGACGCGTGGAGGCGGTATAAAAAGAGGGAGGCGGGTGGAAATGGCGAAACGGAACAAAACAGGCGCCGACAACCCGTTCAAACAGTACAAAAGCTTGACAATTTCACGTCAACGTAAAATAATCAGGTTGAAAATTCAACCCTGAGTATGAAACTGTCCAAATAGTACGCAATTGTTTATTATCAGTTAATAATAGAGACCTTTTGAAGGGTATGGAGGGGGAAAAAAAAAGTTTTCCGTCTTCTTGGTCTTTATATTTTCGTCTAAAAGGAGTCCTTCAAGAAAAGATGACGTAACAATGACATCATTGTCCAAAACTTTTGTTTATTTGAAAGATAATAACTTTTCATAAATCGAATTAGACCCCATTTTCGCCAAGTTTCTACCAAACTTAAGGGCTCGATCATTAATTCTATTTTTACGAAAAGATTAAGATGTCATTTTTTCATCTGATTGTGGGCTTTATTTCTTGAATTAATTATTTACCCATTTTTTTCCGTTCTTTTGACAGAAAAAACCCCCTAACTTGGTTTTCTCGTTCATTTGGTCGAGGAACCACCGTTTTGCTAAATTTTGAGCTCCTTCCGCAATTTATCGGTCAAGAAACCCTAATTTTAAGCAAATCTGCGGTATTTCTTTCGTTTTGTTAACCCAAAAGTTTAAGAAATTGCTCAAAATTGATCTTCTTTTTTGGGCGATCTGATTTCCCGGATGTGACATTTAATTTGAGGACGTAAATAAATACAATTTCCTTACTCCCCACACAAAGGATCCCACTTTTTAGGCTTCTTTTTCGACTTTTTTTTAGATATGAAACCCCTAGTTATTTGTATTTTGTGTATTTTTCTCTTTATATTTACCCAGTTTTCTTTTTCTTTCGGCCAAGGAACCCCCAGTTTGTCGAATTCATTCCTTTTCCTCGAATTTTTGGCCAAAAAACCTAATTTTAACACACTTTTCTCATTCTTTTAGCCTATTAACTTAAATTTTACCGGATTTTTCGCCATTTTCTCGATTTCAAAAAACCCCCAATTTAACAAAATTTTGGGCAGTTTTCATGATGACTGAGGTACCTCACACTGAAAAGTTTAAATCTCTGCCCTAAGGCTTACAAGTTTTTCACTAGGGGTTGTGAATATGCTAAACCATGTTGTCTTCAAGGTCTTGCTGGTTTAACATATACGTAACGCCTAAGTTTTAATTTTGCATACTGTGATGTAATTTCTTTTCAGAAAATTGTTTGGAATTTTTATTCCTTCTCGAATATTTTTTTCGTGGCCTGAATGATATCGAAGTGTACGAGACAGTGTTTTATATAATATACGAAACAGTAGAATGGATGGGGAAAAAAGGGGGGGGGACCCGGAGATTCCTTTTTATTGCCATCCTGTCTACCATACCCTGAAATCCACTCGAGGCTGTCGAACAAGATGAAAATAATAGAGAGAAATATTTTTCATTTTCTTTTCATCTTTTTTTCTACCCCCAGCTCACCTTCGTTTTTGCATGAAAATATTTTGTTTTAAGGGCGTAAATAATTTCGTGGAAAACGTGATCTCTGAACACCATGACATTTGCGTAAATAATATACGGCGTTTCCCCCTTGGAGATAGAACCCCAATTTGGCACGTACATCTTTTTTCCATTCGAAACCTACAAAATAATCAGAAGCCTTCTGGGGAAAAAAACGTAAAAAATACGATATTCTGGTCGACATAGGCTCATTTTTCAGGATTTTTTTTTGCCGTTTTCCTCAACTTTTCAACGTTTTTCTCGGCGAAGAAAATCCCTTTATCCGTTTTTTTGTCCAAATAAACACCTTTTAAATTTCTCTAAGAGATTGTAATACCCTTACTGGCCGGTTTTTAGGAGTTTTCTAGGCCCGTAGATAAGGTTGTCTGTTGTGCCGGCCGTCCGTCCGTTTTTTTTTCAGAGGATTTTACGGCCACGATTTTCATCCAATTCCCACCAAATTTCCACTGAAAATTCCTTTAGTAGATAACTAAAAAATAGCCAGAGATTCGAAAAAATGGCGGAGATCAGCCTGTTTAGTTTGCTACTGCCGTACTGGCCCGACCATCACCAAATTTTCTCCAGAAATTCCTTTCATTAAGGGTCCATTACACCACTTAATACGGTGGCATTTTTTCTTTGAAATTTCGTTCCAATTTTGTGAGAAAACTTTTGCTTTTTAGCTTTAGAATAGGTACATTTATTTACTTAAATACAAGTGATTTTTTTCTTCAAAAATGATAGCAATTTTCAAAATCAGAAAAATGCCAATTTTTTAACCATAATTAAATAAGCTTTGGACATACTTTTAGGTTGTTTTCAAATGTTTTTCTCAGTTTTTAAACTTTTGGAACGTTAGGGTAGGTATAAATAACAACCCCCCCCCCCCCCAATGGTAAAAATCATTGAAAAGTTGCCCCATGTTATCCTTGTTCCCGTTTTTATAGGGAGTCCATCATAAAAGAAAGGCTTATATTTTGATGGAAAAGCCAACAAAAAATTCTATTATGTTTATCATATTATCGAAAAGCCGTCCGAATATTAGTATCGATGAAATAGGATTTAAAAAAAATTGATAGAAGGAAAAAGGAAGAGTGAAAGGTTCATTTTGTTGAGTGTCCCCGCCTTAGTCCCCCCCTCGCCCCCCACCGTACTTCAACCCGACCATATTCTCCGGAAAACCCCTTTCTCCCGCACTCAAACTCCTTACAATTCCCTTTCCCTATCCGGACGGACTTATCTAAACTGTTACCGTAATGCCCTTTAACAAAGTTTCTCTATCCCGTCCCTATTCAGCTGTTTCTCAGTTTATATATAGATCGACGTTTACTCAAGTTATTACGAGTACCTATTTTTATATATAAATGAAAATAAAACCCCGTAGAGTTTTCCGAACTTATTTTAATGGAATCTCTTTGTGTTTTTGTTAGGTTGAGTTCTTTCAGGGAAATTCCAGAAATTTTATAGAAAACGATAAATTTGTTCCTCTACATCATATTGAATAATCATTTGTATTTTCCGATCCATCTTTTATGAATTTAACACTCGAGTTCTCATTTTGGGAGGTGAAAAGGAAGTCTAATTTCCGCCCCCTCTTTTTCCCCTCCACAATAATTGCGCTGCTGAAAAAATATTGAAAATTACTTTCCCAATACCGAAATTTCAATTTAAACTCAATATTGCCCTTAGCGTTAATATAACGTCTCCCCTCCTCATATATTAGCCGACTTCAAATTAACACGTAATTACAACGTTTTGATTCTCGTGTTTAATCTGTGGATGCGGTCTCCATTTGGCTAATTGAATTTCGACCCCTTTGATCAGTTTTCGGACATTCAAAAACTTAAGAAACATTCCAGAAAGCGTTATTTCCTTTTTCGAAAAGTCTTGTTTCTTCCTGGCTTTTTCAATATCCTGCGTCTCTTTATTAAAAAACAACCCCCCCTCACTTTTTTTTAAGCATATAGACGTCACAGGTTGACCTTAAACCCTTTCAGTCCATCATCACCTCCCTAAGGAGTCAGGTCAGTCAATATTCGTATCGACGTAGAAGTAATCTTTCATGATTTAGAGTCAGCATCAATCCTAATTTTGACGTCATGAAGTAAAAAATTGTAGAAAGTACTGCTTTACATCCTTCCCGACATAATCCTCACTAATTACCTTTAATTAGGGTTTATATTCTTGTCGAGCATCTCCTGAAGCTAATTAATTAGTTACAATGGGCGAGGGGCGTGCGACGCCTCGGGCTCTTTCACCGAGTCTCCTTTTATGTTAATAATTTAAGCGAAATTAATTTAAACGGTTTTTCAATTTAGTTTTAATGTTTTTAGCCGAGAGACCATTTTTTTAACTGGACATTAGGGAGTCTTTACTCGCTCAGTCAGCAGAGAAACCACCTTTTTTGGGCGCCAGAGGCACTTTTGCTAGGAAAATTCCACTCTCCAAAAATCAACAATTTCCTGATGTGCCACTCAATTTTTGATCCTCAAGGAACATCCTTGCATCTGCAAGGAACATATGCATCTGCTAGGAACATTCTATACTAGCGAGATCTGGGCACCAGGAATTCACCGAGAACATTATGCACCAAAATTTGATGCCAAAAGTAGTTTGAAACAATTTTTAAACAATAAAAAACTAGAAAGTTCTAATCATCGCTATCTTATCAAACAATGGGTTCCTCCGTTTACAGTTAAATGAGCTACCCCTCCCCTTCTTCAGACTTCATCTTTGATCGAGAGTGACAATCAAGAAAAGGGATAATAATTGCCGGACGTTTCTCCTCTCTACCGCGAAAATGGGATAGGAAACGGCGGCCCGAGCTACCCCCTTGTCTCCAGGACCCACCCCGACGGCTTTTAGCTCTCGTTCTCAGAGGTATAATTTCCGGCCGAAAGCCTTCCAGGAATCCTAAGTGGCTTCCAGAAAATGGCTCACTGATATCATTCTATATAAACGTCAAGGAAGGGTATATAAAAATGGCATTTGTAAGGATAAAGGAGGGGGGGAAAAAAAAATCATAAAGTGTAAAAATGTTATTAATATACCCAAAAGCTTTCCTTTTCATATAGAATTCAAAAAAATTCCTTTTGATCCTTTGCCCCTTTGTAATCTTGCATCTAGTAGTCTTCATTTGATTATCTACTTTGGCTTCTTAAAAGCAAAGTCCATATTCTATAAAAATTCTGTTAGCCAAAAAAAATTTTGTTGTTTTAGACGAGATGAGTTTCTTCTCGTCGCTCCAGCAGATGGTGAGTAGCGGAGTGGCGAATTTGAACCTTTCGCCGAAGCGTCACTCGCTGTCTAAAGAGTCGGGAGGGAGCGGACCGCCGCCGCCGGGAGTGAACGAAGCGAGGTCCGCTTCTATCCCGGGCGTCCCACGTCTCGCACCGCTCGCCCCTCCGGCCTCAGCCACACAGGCAAGACGGAAAACGATCGACCAAACGTCGACCGCCCGACGATCCTTCAAAAGCCACGGTCCTCCAAGCCCACGTCAGCCGCTCGTTTTTTGCCGACGGAGGCTCTCCTGGCCCGAAGTCGACCACCAAGCAACCTCAGGGTAAGACAAACAATTTATCTAAAACAAACCAACATTCTACGCATTTCCTCCCCTCATTTTACTTAATTCACCACGAACTTTTCCCCTTCATAAAAAAAAAAACTTCAAAACTATTCTCAACTTCGCAAAATTGCTAAAATTTCCAAGTTAAAAATCGTTAGAGAATTAAGGAAAAGAACTGTTTGAAACTCCAAGAAAGCACAACTCCAATCAAAAATTTATACCATTCCCATTTCTGTTTGCCTTACACTTCATTAAAAATTTAACTTTCAGGATGAAATTTGAATTTTTCTGAAAATATTCAATTGTTTGTCCCTCCCCGTCACGGCAGGCCCATGGCCACGATTTAATTTCGGAAGGGCACCACATGTGTGCTTTATTTTTGTCCGATATAACCCATTTTTCACGGATAATCGAAAATTTTATTCAATTATATCCAGGCTTTTTCCTCACTTATTCTGTCAAAAGACATCTTTCAAAAGGGTTCTCTGGAGTTTTTTGGCCCTTTGGCAGAAAACTCCCTTTTCAAGAAATTCTGGTGTTTTCTTCAATTATTTTTTAAAAGAACCTCTTTTAAAATGGTTTTTAACGTTCCCTGGGCTTTTTATGGAAGATTTTCATGTGATTAGTTTTTTAACTTCCTTTAAAAAGTTATTGTTTTTTCCAAGAAAATAATTTTTATCAGACTTTTGATTAATTTCTTAGGGTTGTCACGTCCCGATTTTTAACCATTTTTCGTAGTTTTTATTCCAAAAAAACGTCCAATTTATCGCATTTTCCTCGATATTATATTGGTGAATACGATCTTTTGGCAGAGAAAATGCCCTTTAGAAACATCTACCCTTTCTCCCTTTTGGGAATTTCGGAGGCCCTGGGCGGAGCTTCAATTTCATGGCGTAGTTTATTAAAATGAGACGTAAAATAAGGGGTTGAGATTTTAATAAACGCATTTTTTTTGTGTGCCTTTAACCGAGAATAAAAGGAACGTTAAAGATTAAGGAGATACTAAGGAAAATGGGATTTAGAGAAGCTTTTATACAAATAACAATGTTTCTTTCCTCTCGTTTCTAAACCCTCCACTTCTATTTCTATTTAATCAAGACTCCTTTCAAGTCATCACGTTCAAAAATTATTGTACTAAATGAATAAAACATAAATTTTAGATTTATGAATACATGTCATCTCTTATTAAATTTTGAATTTTTTTAAAAGTATGGTTTGTTTATGCTTTAAGGTTATCAAAAATTATACTTTTAAAATGTGTAAAGTTTGAACATTTTGACAAAACGTTAATAAAGAGTGCGTCATAGATGACAAAGTAGGGCATAAAGAAGAGGATTTCGGGGTCCTCTCGAGTCTACTCCACGTAAGCCCTCTTTGTAGGAAGTTAAGCCCAATTTATATCTACGACGAGACGCTTTTACAAAAGAGTTGAAGAAATTTTCTTCTTTTATAGCGTTCAAGAGACGGACGGGTCGTTTTTCGAGAGCTACACGGCGGTCTCATGGAAATTGGAAAATCGACGTTTGATGAGGGTGAGGGAGGTGGAGGGAGAAGAAAATTCTCCACCGCGTCCCGAGCATTTAAGGCAAAACCCATCCCTACATCCAAAAGAGGTAATTTTTTTTCAACTTTTTAACTTTGATTGCATCCGACCCCCCCGTTGTTTTTTTAGTATTCTGACCGCAAGGGTGCCATGAAATAAAGTGGTGTTCCTTGTCCCCTTTTCCACTCACCCCGGGGAGGCATCCAGTTGTTATTTTCTCTCTTTTTTTTTTTTCTTTTTAGATGGAGCAACTTTACGTAGAAGTTTTATACACAATAACAAACAAAATCGGCGCCTCTTCAAGCCAGTATTATCAAGAGGATCTTTTCGCTTACGCGCAAAGGGCGTTCGGAGTCGGACAAGACCAGCACAGAAGGGCCATCTCGATTGCTTCAGAAGAAAAGGTAAGTTGGCTTTAGAATTTAGGGGGGCCATAGTCACCAGACTCCAGGAAAGCCACTCTGCGTGGACGGAAGGGACGTTGGGGACTTAGCAACTAAAATATACCAAAGATGCCAGGATTCAGGACGTAAAATGGGGTTTGAAAAGCTAGAAAACACCCAAAATTAGATCAAATAGAGGTTTCTTGGTCAAAGAACGATAAAACTATCCAAAGATTTTGGTAAAAAAAAAAAAAAAAAAAAAAAAAAAAAAAAAAAAAAAAAAAAAAAAAAAAAAAAAAAAAAAAAAAAAAAAAAAGGATTTTCTTGAGCAGAGAACGAAAAAAACGCGGATGTTCCCGGGTCAAAAGAGTGAGAAAACAGCCTACTATTCGAAGAAAAATGGGTGTTTTTGATTTGCTGATCAAGGTGAGCGGGAAATTCGAGTAACTGGGCAAAAGAGGCTGTAGAGAAGTTATTGTGATACCCTGGACGTCGGGATTTTGGGGAAGGGTCTTCCAGACCCCGGAGAGTCAATTCGAATATTGATCTTTACCGATCTCAACTTTGTCTGTGGTGCCGGCAGGCCGTCCGTCCGTAGCATTTTTTCCGGAACACTTTACGGCCACAATTTTCAACCGATTTTCCCCCGATTTTCACCAAATTTTCATCAATTACATACTCCTTATATTTTTACGAATTTTTGGTGAAAAAAAATTTCGCTCTTCCACCCGCTACGACAGAGACCTCGCTTGGGCAAAAATCCCATTATTTCTACCTTGATACTTTAAAAAAATTTCGTAAAAAAAGAACTTAAACAAAAAAAAAAGAGCTTTAAAAAAACTCGGAAAATTGAAAAAAAGTTGGAAAATTTTTCGAAAAAAATAAAAACTTTCCCCTGCGTTATACTTCCCATTCCGTTAAACTTCCCCTCCCTTATATTCCCCCTCCGTTATACTTCCCTCCGTTATACTTCCCCTCCCATATACTTCCCCCTCCTATATCGTGTTTTTTTGTGCCAAAATAGCGATTAAAACGGTGAGTAATGGATATTCCAAAATGCTCTGCCATTTACCTTTTCAATTTCCAAAAAGAGGCAATAAGCCCCAAAAATAAGTTTTTGACCGATTTTCTCTTAAGCCGTCACTGGCCGACAAAATAAACCGCATATTCAACGCATTCTCTTTAAACATTTTCACACTCAATTTACCCTTTTTGTGGTCATCCTAAATCTAGGACTTATGTCATTTTAAACGATACAAAGAGCCACAATTGTTTAATCGTTTTTATTCTAATTTAACAAATCTCGGATGTTTTCATTACCGGCCAGGAGATTACGCGAGGCGGAAAGCGATCGGGGAGATTCTAAAAGCCCTCATTTTCCCCCATAAAAGCGGAATGGAAATCCAATTAGTTTCCTTTCCCTATGTCCATTTGAAAAAAATTAAACTTTTTATTTAATTGCGGGAAATTTTAGCGCTTTAGGCGCGTTTTACACGCTAAAGGGATCGAATGTTACGGGATTCTGGGATTCGAAAACTTGGAGGTGGAGGGCTCAAAGATTCTCTGAAATCCCTGGCATCCGGGTTAAGAATCGCAGGAATTATTCCCACCCCAACTTTTATGTCCGACTTCTCGCTTTGAAAGGGATCGTGCGGTTTTTCTCCAAGAATCGGCTCGATTTAAGGATTCTTCTGTAATATTTAAAAGTTAGGGGTGAGATGAAAATCTCGATATTTTTGGAACGTATGTTCTTTTATTCAGAATCAGCTCACGTACTGACCCCTTGCCTTTTCCCATCATCTCTTTTTAGATTAACCTATAATTTATTTTTATTACGAAGTCTAGAAGACCCGTTTCCAAAAAAACCGACTATCACGGGTATCACATTTACAATGAAAGTTAATTAACTGCAAATTAATCAGCAAATGGTTTGAATTTAATGGGATTGGACGACTTTCGAAAGCACAATAACTTTTCATGAATCATGAGTAAATGACGGGGCCTAGAAGATTTCCAAAAACCGTCTATCGAGGGTATCACAATTTTCACGAAAGTTAATCACCTAAAAAATCATGAGCTAATGGATGGATTAATTCCGAAAATGAAACTTGGCCATTTCAGAAATTAAAATAATCAATGTTTATATGGCGTGACATGTATTTTTTATCGCCTAAATCTCGTGACTGGTAATTAAACTTTGAAAAATCACAATTTAAAAAACAAAAGTATATTATTTAAGAATAATAAAAGTGAGAAATTTTTTATCAAAAGTTTGACCTCATTGTGTAATTTTCACAATAAAAGTTAACTTGATTTTTTTAATTTTTTGTAGCCACCAATCGTCGTATTAAACGTGGTCGTTTTGGAAGCAGAAGGCCTGGAAGCTAAGGATGCCAACGGTAAGTTTTATTTTTTACTCAACCCAATTTCCTTACAGAAAGAATTTTCATATTTTATTTACTTTATTTTCTTTTTTAAGTAAAAGGTGAGAATTTGTTTGTCTTCCATTAGTCCGGAGGTCTAAAAAGGGAAGGGAAAAAGGACGCGGGAGCCTCAATTATCTCGGATTCTTGCCCTGGCTCCGTCGTTAAGGCTTTAACAAGCATCTACTTTGTTGCTCAAGCGTTAAAAAAAATATATAAAGAAAACTCGAAGGAAATTTTAACTTCTTTTTCTTTCTAAATCGTTGCGTTTTTCCCGCGGATCTGAAGGTCGGAAAAGGGAAATAAAACCGAAGATGCAATCAGAAAGGCAGGATAAAACTAGGCTGTAAAAAAAAGGAAGTTATATACAGGGTTGTCAAGTTCAGTCAATAAAATGGGTTCAAATGTCTTCATAATCCGAATAAAACTTGAGTTGTCCCAACATCCGTTCTAAATCCGTCTAGGAGTTATGATTTTTTTAAGATCCCCCCCCATCCCCCCGCAAAACAAGTTATTGTAATAACCTTCCGGTTTTTTTTGAGGGGGTCTTCCAGACAGCAGATTCCTAATCTAATTTCAGAAAGTAAAAATAAGAGAGGAAGTCGATATATTGAAGGTTTTTTAGGGTAAAACCTAGTTTTTTCGAAAAGTATTTAAAAAAATCATAACTCCGAGACGGATCGAAATAGAACACCGGGAAACTCTGGGTTTACTAGCCCCCCCCCCCCATTTTCGTTTTGTATTAATCTTGGGTTTAATTAAACTTGTGTCAAAAAGACCCCTGCGTTTTATCTTTTTAGATGTCCTTTCGACCTAAAAAAAAAAAGATAAAATCGTTTAATTTTCGTTTTCTTTGGCGGTTGAGTTGAAAAAGTCTGGGAGAAGGGGTTTAATCCGCAGGGGAACTCTTCCAAGTTTGATTTTACAACTTTCTTTTATTTAAAAGGAGTCGGAAACTCATGGTTTTAATTAGTTTAAACATTTTCATTACTTTAATTAGTCCAATGGGAGAGGGCGGGAAGTGAGTCTTTAAACCCTTCATTCCCTTTTAATGAGAAAGACTTTATTATAAAAGGCGGATACTTGGAGGTATTTGAGATTGGATCTTATCAAGTTTATTGAGGCGAAATTTTGTTTAAAAAAACGTATTTAACAAGTAGTTTTAATCCAGTTTAATCAGAGTTAATTTATTTTTCTGCTTTTGACGTCACGGATGATTTCTCATGACATCTCAAGCCATTTACGATATCAATATTTTAGAAGTTTGTAAACTTCACTTGTAAATAATTAGATTAAATGGGGTTTTGATATTCAACTGGGACTGGGAGAAGTTTTGATTGAAACCCTCGGATTTTAGTTCATTGGGGGTCCCAACTGACACATATATAAACAGAAAAAAAAAGGTTGTAATTGATTGGGGAAGAGGAGGAACAACAGGTGGTTACCATGGTGACGTCGGGAGTTCGATACATGTTCCTCTCCCCTACTTTTCAGTAACGGAAGGGTCATTCAGACGGAATCGATTAGTCCCCTCCCATACCCCTCGCTTCGGATCACTACACAGTACACACTATCCCTTACCTCAATCTAATCTTTGGGGTTTTCGTCAAGTTCCAAAGCCTTTAACCTCGATATTTTCAATTAATTATTCGTCAAATTGATATAAAAAGAGCTAATAGTCAACTGGACCTCTTCTCTCCCGTGGTTTTGGCGTGTCCCCAACCACAGACAACACTAAACTAAGTAGGTAAATCAGGAAGACGAAAAGAGAAAAGTTAGGGGGCCCCTTTAGGCCCCAGTGGGATAAAAGAGAAGTTATTGTGACCTCACAGTCAGGGAAAATTTCATTCTGACCAGGCAAAGAATAAAAAAAGTCATTCCGCGGCAGCAGGACTAAAGAGGTAGATTTATTTCAGATAACTGGGAAGTTCATAAAATCGAATAAAAAAAATCATCTGTTAAAAATTAAAGAAAAAAAATCATGTTTCTCGGTAAAAATCAAAATATTCGTTGTTAATTAGATTCAAATTCATTGCACCCAGCTGATCCAAGTCAAGTTCAAATCTTTCTTAGCCATCCGCATACCTATCACTATTAAGTTTGAAAGCGATAGGATGAACGGTTTGGGAGATTCGCAGTTTAGACCCTAAGCAAAGTACCATAACCGCTGGTCCGATTCAAGCCGTTAGCGAACCCAAATTTCTATTGGTTTAAAAGCGCTAAATATAAAATTTCATGGTAGTCAAGTAAAAATTACTCAAGTCATCATGGATTACATAATTGTATAAAATTTTGAGTTAAGGGTAGTTTTGGGGGTTCAATTTAAGATTCGCAGCTTAGGCCCTAAGCAAAGTACATAACCGCTGGTCCGATTCAAGCCGTTATCGAACCCATAATTCTATTGGTTTAAAAGCGCTAAATGTAAAATTTGATGGTCGTCAAGTAAAAATTACTCAAGTTATCATGCGATCACATAATTTTGTAAACTTTGGAGTTAAGGGTGGTTTTGGGGTCCAGAGGGAGATTCGCAGCTTAGGCCCCAAGCAAAGTACCATAACCGCTGGTCCGATTCAAGCCGTTAACGAACGCAAATTCTATTGGTTTAAAAGCGCTAAAGTTTCTTACCGATTAGGTTGTCTGTCGTGCTATCGCATTTTTCCGCAACACTTCACGGCCACAATAATCATGATTTTTCAGGAATCTTCCTTTCTTAGATAATTTAAAAATGTCGTGAGATTTTTTGAAAATGGTGGAAATCTGTCTTTCTGAAGTTTTGTTGCTCTATTTTGATTTAAAGGTTTCTTGACCTAAGAACACCCTTTTTACACACAGGCAGATTCGGGTTCCCTTGACTTGAGAGCGACCATCAAGTTCCCGAGTTCGATTCTCCCAACTGCCCTATAACATTTCCAAGGTCACATAATCAACTTCCAAAATGAGAAGACAAATTACTTTCTTGATCCCAGCGACTCAATCGCTTTTATCTCAGTCAGTGTTATGCCCACGGTGTCAATTTTATCTCGATTTTATAGATGTTTTCGGTTCTTTATTCAAAGCTGTTAACTTCTCAGAAAAGGCAGTAATTACGAACTCCTTCCTGTGAACTTTATTAACTCCGTTTCTCTCCACCCTTCGACCCCCTTCACCACCCCTTTCTGGCCCGAAATTCTGTTTGAGTTTTCTGCTTCATCCATTTCCTCAAATAATTTAAAAAACACTCCTCGAGGAAACCTCAAAGGACACGAGATTTCAAAGAAGGATCAACTTAAACCTTTTTTTTCCCTTCCTATTTTATAAATTAAACTAAAACTTTTTATGTTCAATCAATAAATTGACTTTTATTGATAAATGTGTCTCAAAAATAAGCTTAAAACGATTATCTTAAAACTAAGTTGACGTAATCGGATAATGGCTTCGGAACTAACCTGATTTGAAAACACCCCCTTAATTTTCCTGTTTAGATTAAAATTTCTCACCTTTTACGAACTTCAAAAAATATGAATATTTAACTATTTCTAATATTCATGTTTTTTACAAATTGATATTTTAGGTTTCGTTCGTTTCGTAAGTTTAAGGTCAAAACGAGATCGGGGCTACTGTCGGCGAAGAGGTAAATAAAAGAAAGGAAAAAATGTGTCCCCCGCAATAACGTCATCATTGAACGATGACGTAAGAAAACGTTTCTGCGAACGAAATCTAAAAAATCAAAATATACTGTGTTCCTACCGGATTTTTGTACCCAGTATATAAATTGTCTTTTTTTTTAACACACACTGCTTATTAGTTATAGGAAAAAAGAAGAAGAAAAACACCTAAAGGGCGGCCAGAAACATTTTTTTTTCTGACCGAAAGAGACAAAAAACGAACTTTCTCCTGACTTGACTGTAAAAGTTTGCCTTTTTTAAAAAGTACTTTATGGATATAAGCCAACGTTTTTTTGACAAAATAGTAAACAAAAACTCATTTTCTTTTACTTTTTCGGTGGCTTTCCAGTGTCTATTGGCCAAAGAACACTTTTTTTCAAAAAGGAAGTTTGTGATACCCTCCAACAAAGAGTTTTGGAAAAAAATTCCCCCAACCATTTTTTTTCTATTGTCCATTGGCCGATAGATAGACCCTCTTTTAACCGAGTTTTTGACTATTTCGATTTTTGGCCGAAAAATCATTTTATGTTTTTTCCAGTTCCGAAAAACCGTCTTTTCTGAAGTTTTTTGCTATTCCGGTCGAGATAAACCCACGTATTATCGGATTTTAGGGCCTTTCGGTCTCACATACCCCTTCCGTTTCTCTAATGTTTTGACCCAAAAAACATCTTATGGTTTTCTTGTTTTTTCCCACGGTACTTTACTCGGGAAATTTCCATCTCATCTCATGATTTTGTTTTTCTCTCTGAAGGATCCTCTAGTCCCCACCCCTGCTCCTTCTCGCCCTGCGGCTTGCAACTTACTATTATTTCTAAAGCTCCTCAGCGGGGAAGGGAAGGCTTTAACTTTGACAAACTTTGACACCGGATTTTTCTTCGTACCTTAAAATACTGTGGAGCATGAAGACGTTACCATATTAGCAAAATTAAGTGACGGACTGACGGACTAGCTATAGTTTCCGTTGTTTTTCCTCTTCTTTTTTTCCTCGCTTTCTCTTCTCTCGAAATATACTAGTGGCCGTGTGTGTGGTTGCGAGGTGTGAGAGGTTGGCTGGGGTTGGTTAGGGTACAGCGACCCGTACTGCTTGGTCGGCGTCGTTCCAGGTGCCTTCGCCTCCACAATTCTCCGAAGGATGTCCAGCTCACAATCTGACCAGTCAGACGACGTACAGACAATCAAGAGCCCCGTCGCGCTCATTGCCTCAGTCATGGGTACGAGACCTGCCCGAAAAAAAAAAGTTTTAAAAAACCACAAAGAATAAAATTTACCCTAAAAACAGCCAAAAAGACAGTCAACTACTTCCTTCCTACTTCCTTTAGTCCGGGAACCCTAAACTAAGAAAATATTTATAGCATCTCAAGAATACAGTGACGTCAGAATTCTCTTCCGTCCCTTCTGAAACTTCCTTTGACGTCACCGTTTTAATAGTTGATCATTTTCTGATTGAAAAATTTTTAATGTAAAAATCAGCAACTTCTCGGCTTCTCGGTTTTTCCCCATGCTTTTTGTCTGAAAACCCCCTCCCTCGAAGGGAATTGTTTTGTCCGAAAAACCCTTTTATACTTTTTAATGGACTTTTATGTGTCATTATCATTTTATTTTTGCCCATAAAACTATTTTTCTTAATTTTTGGGCCTTTTCCGAGGATTTTCGTACGAAAAACTTGTTAAAAAAGGATTTTTGGAAGTTTTTCCTCTATGTTTAGACCGAGAAAAGTTCGGGACGATTGGCTGTTTTCCTCGGCTATTTTGTCGAAACAAACACCTTTTTGCCAGAATTTAAAAATAAAACTTTTAGTAAATTTTAAACAAAGATTAAAGTAAATTAAACTAGGTTCCCGGACTACAAAATCTTCCATTTAACCTTCTAAAACGCAACAATGCACGCTTTTTGCCCTTTTCTCTTCCAATTTTTCATCTCCTATTTCGACAACCCTAAAGGTTAGCCCGTTTAAAGGATTAAAGTTGGATAATCCTCTTCCATAATCTGTTTATAAAGTTTAAACCGTCTATTTTACTGTGATAAAACCCCGCGTTTTCCTATCTTATATTTATTTTTCTCTGAGCATGGTGTTCGCATTTTGGTACAAAAAACGTCTTCTTTTCCGGGCATGTACCTTAATCCAACCCCCCCAAATACTCTTGAGGATGGATAACCCAGAAGAAAAACCCAGCATTTGTGTTTTTTATTGCCTGATTTAATAATAATTTAATTTTCAGGCCTAAGTAAGTATTAAAAGAGCGTTACTTCCGTCTTGAATTTTGTAAAATTTAAACGGTTTTTCGGTCAAATTGGATTTTCATTTCGAGCCTCTTTTGGCTTACCGCAATAATACCCTCGGGTCGAAACTCGGCTTCCTCTAATCAAACAAGATATTAGATTTTATATTAAATCAGAACAATGAGGTATTCATATTAATCCCACAGATGATAGAAGTTTTTGATGAGTTTCAGCCCTCTATGTCTTACAGTATTAATAATATGTCGATATTTTTTCTTCTTTTATCTTTAGGTCAGGAAAATTAGACATAATCACAGAAAAAAAAATTAAAAACTTGGCATTATCGCCTTAACTAAAGAAAAATTAGGTAACTAAAATTTAAGATTCCTTCCTACTTAGGACTTGGTTTTTAGTTCGAGAAATGCGGCGTTTTCTCGTCTTTTCGTCTGAGAAACTCCTCATAAAGGATTTTCGTGAGTTTTTCGTCGGAGAAAACCTCCTTTTTCTGGACTTTCAGACGCATTTCTCAGCTGCTACCCTCTTTTAACTTTTTCCGGACTTTTGTGCGTCTTATCCTCCGGTTTTTCTTTTTTTTAGGCCAATTTCCTCGATTTTGTCGACAAAACCACCTATCAAAGAAGTTTGAGGGTTTTCTTTCGGGTTTTGTCCGAGAAACCCTTTTTTACTGGGCTTTTGGGCCTTTTTTTTCAATGGAGAGTTTTTCAAACTCAATAAAGCTACATTTGCCGATAAAATCGGGGATATCCAGAAAGCCTGAACTTTTAAGCCTAGCCTACCCTGTCTAGACTACCCGGCGACCTTTAAGCTTGATTATTAAAGTTATAATTTGCATTTCAAAATGCTGCATTACCTATTATTTTTAGCGATTAAAACATTTCCATATAAATTTAATTTCAAACTCACGTTTCTGGAAACAAATAAAAGCCGGAACTACTTTTAGTTTGCTTATTACTTGATTGCTGATGCTAGATGGTTTTTTCTTTGAATCCAGAAAATTCGAACGGTTTTATTTATAATTTTTATGTTATTTCTCCTTTAGATTGTGGATAAAATCTAATTCAAACCTTCATTTCGTCTTTTTATGCATAGACCTCAATTTTACCACTAACCGGAAAATCCAATTTGACCGAATTTCCCTATAATTTGAGAATCCAGAGAGGAAAATTGCATTTTTCTCCTTTCAGTGATATTTAGCATAAATTAGGGATTAAAAATGAGGATTTTAATTTTTGGTGCAATTTTAGGTTTTTCGGACCCGTACTGTATGCTGGGGATTCAGCCGGGAGCGATGGCATCTCCGCCGCCTCCGAGTCCTTGTCCGCGGTTGGCCACTTCTCGTGCCATGTCGGAAGGAGGGCTCGACCCCCGGACAAACCGGAAGCCCATCACGACAAACTGAGGAAACATCACAGGTCAGCGTCTCATTAGTCTCGGGAAAATCTAATTTTTCTAAATTTTCCTACTTTGTTTTCCTGACAGCATCAAATTGAGTCATCCCAATGAGTATAAACTTTTTTAGTAGTACCTGGAGCTCTGAATTAAAGTCTCCCCACGTTGAAAAGTTCGTGGGTTAACTTTATTGACCGTATATGAGCAATTTTATGCGGTTTTCTGTTCAAATGCAGCGTTGCCGTTTTTACCTCTTGAAACTCCACAATTTTCAACACTTTACTTTTATAATAAAATAAAATTTCGAGATAAACCTCGATATTTTATTGAAGAGAAAACATTTTTAATTGAGCAATTGTAAGGATTATGTTTTCCGGGGTCAGTTGTTTTAGGACCTTCTTAGTTGCGAGGTTCCATGTCCTAAAAGCCCGGATTGTACGTATGGCCTTGCGTGGGGCATCTAGGGAGCTGGCCCTCTGGAGAAAAGACAAGGCAAACCTTAGGTTTTTGCACAGTTTGGTTTTTCAAGGGGGGGGGGGGGCTTGCTTATTTCGAAGCAAGCCATGCCGAAGTCAAGCATCCTTGACCATGGGTTAGATTAATAGTTTTTAGGCAAAATTTTATAAAAGGACCACTCTCTCAACGCTACCAGCCCGAAAATATAATCCTTACACCTCAGAGTGCGCTCATTTGGTTGTGGTCGGTGATTCGTTTATCTTGAGCCTAGAAGTTTTTGTCGCGGCATTACCGACGAGGATAACCAGGTTTTTTTGTTTGTTAGCTTTCGTCTGAGCTTTAAGCGAAAGGAGAGACGGGAACAGCACAGAGACAGCATCTCGTCCGCCGTCCCGGCCAAGTTCATCCGTGCGACTTCCGTCCGCCCACAAACGCTGAACCCTCGATGGAACGAAAAGTTCAGATTGTAAGCTCCAAATAATCATACCAATAAAAATAATTCCTTTTTTCCCAGTGACATAGACGATGTATCGGCCGACATCCTCCATCTCGACATTTGGTAAAAATGTTTTTGCGTTCACGGCTGATAATTTTCGAATTTTAGGGATCATGATGATGAGTCTTCAGTTTTCGATGCGGTTTCTAAGCTGAATGAAGTCCGAGGGGTCAAAGGGCTTGGAAGGTTCTTCAAGCAGATAGCTCAAAGCGCTCGGTCAGGGTCTCAAGATGATTTCTTAGGCTGCGTCAACGTCCCTTTGCAGGTGAGCTTTATCTCTGAGTACTCACAGCCGGAAAATTTAGTGTTGAAGTCATTAGTGCAATTATTTTTCAAGGATATTCCAGCGACTGGTCTAGACTGTTGGTATAAGCTGGAAGCGAGGACGCAGAGGTCGAATATACAGGGAAGGATACGGCTTAAACTTTGGCTTTCGACCAGAGAAGACAGAGGGACGTCCGAAGAAGACAATTGGGAAGATATGAGGCAGCAGGTTAAGCTGACGACTGTATTCGCCCTTCATGAAATGTCAAGATCGCAGAATAAAACGTGGACAGGAGAACTTCCACATGTCGCCCTATCATTCTGCACCAACACGCCATCCAGGGAGACCTCACAGAACTCCAAGTCTCCGCCGTCAGGTGGATCGCCTACTCGAACCTCAACGGAATCGAACCTCACATCCTCCACCGGCTTCTTTCCAACATGGAGCACGCCTGGCCTCACGAAGCACTCACCAGACACGAGGTATTTTTCTCGGGGAGGAAAAAAAATACAATAATTACTTCAGTAAAACATTGTTAAGCTACTTTTAATGAATTTTCATCCCTTTTTTTGGGATGTGCCAAAAAGAACAAAGGACCTAAAATTAGGTCAGAGATTTGTTTTAAAAGAAAAACCCTTTTCTACCCCTCCGCGTCCCTACATTACTTTTCATAATTAATACAAGACTTCTAAAACTAATTAATAACGAGACAAAAGAAATTAATTAGACCGATGAGAATGAATTTGATAAGCCCTTCAAAACACCCAACCTTGAGAATCTTTGAAATTAAAAAAAAAATTGGCGTACCTTTTACCCTCAAAAACGATTTCTTCGCTTAGGTCTACCGATGAATCAACCCTGCATTGCTAGAGTCTTGGGCGTGAAGCCCAAAGGTCATAGGTTCAAATCCTTCCGGCGGACTAAATTTTTTTCTACTCTCTTTTTTTCCTAATTTTCCTAAAGAATACATCTGATTACAGGAGGAATACCTGGCTGATTCTTTCAACGCTTTTTTGGATTACGCTTTTCAACTTATAAGGAAGCACAGGGTTTATTTTCCCCACTATCACCGCCCTTCGATGACCAGACTAGAAAGCCTTCTAAGGTATCTAATGTTCTAATACAACAAGTAAATTAGAAAAAATTATAGATGCCTGGGGTTACTCGCAAATATGAAAGCGTTCCGGAAGTGCTGCCCTTTTAACAAAGAGATCCGAGGTGAAATAATGACCGCGCTGAAAAAAGGAACTTTAGAATGGTAATCCTTATATTTTCATATCTAAATTTAAACAATTCCTTAGGTATGAAGACGTTCACAGGAACATTTCTGTAACACGCTCTGACCCGGATTCCCGAATACAAGGGCTCGTTAAATTAATTATAGCGTTGGTGGTCGACCTCAAGAAAGGAATCGATCATTATAACCCGATGTATGAAAGGTAAATGACGTCATTATATACCAAAATATCCCACTTCTGATATCACAAAATTAAAACTGATACGAAAAACAAAGTAATAAACCAGAATGATTGCAATTTTATGTTCTTTTCCTTCTTTTTACGGTTTCTAAAAGCCAATAAAAAAGACAAATTGGAGAATTAATTTCGATCTAAAATGAAAATGTTTTCAATAGTATCGGGTAGACGAGCATAAAAAAAAAGAGGGGATGACATTGCCCGCAGGGTTGTTGTATATCTCGTTTTTACAGTAAAGTTTGAGGGGAGAGGAAAAAAAATCTTTTCTAGATGGAATTTAATTTGAAAAATAACTTCAAGGAATTTTTAATTTTTAGTTCTTTTGAAAATTTTAAAATTTGAGATTCTGGTAGCAAGTTTTTGGGGATGGGGTACACACAAGGAAGAGGTAAAAAGAAAAAAGAATTTAAAGGAAAAATGGTTTATGAGTTTTTTTCTCAAAAAGATTTATCAGCAGTAGAAAAATAGGGTAGTATGAGTTCAGAAAAAGGACATATGGGTATTTTTGGGCAAAAGACCGTCGAAAACGCGTAATAACCCGGGAAAAATTGGTGGTGAGTTTTTTGGCCCAAAAACAGACAAAATTACCCTAAAAACAGGAAAAATTAAGGGATTCGGGGGAAAAAATGTGAATTAAAATCCTGGGATATCTTTTGAACCATTCCGCATAACAGAGCTGCCTTGCGTGGTTGCCTAAGCAAGAAGCCCTGCAAGACATGCCTAAACAATTTACCTTCATTAATTTAGAGAAAAAAAAAACTCTTTTTCCTTTAAAACCGTTAAAATCGGTTTATCGGTTATTTTCTTGAACGAGGGGGCTCCTGTTTTTATTTTATTCTAAAACGTCGGAATTAATTTTTTTTACAGCACCACAAGCGTTTCATACTTCTCCTCAACTTATAAGCAACTGGAAAAATTGGTATGAAAAATTAGTTTATAATAAATTGCCATTAAATCCATTCAAGAAAAAGCCACAATTTTTATTTTTTACTTTTATGAGGCTTCAATGAATGTGCCTATTTTATATTCCTTTTTTCAATAAGGCACATCAATGCTAATTTTTTTTCCGTTTCTTTCTTCCATTTTTTCTTACTCTTTTTCCCCCTTTTATTCCCCGAAGTTGGCAAGAGAGTTGACAAGGAACCTGGATTTGATCGAGGTATTTGTAGCGGCCGAAAGTTTTTTTTCATCCGTTTTCGCACGACTTCTTGGTTTTATTTTTTCTTTTTTAAAGTTTTTATAAAAGCTTGAAAAGAGATTCATCACTTTGTTTTTAAAAAAAGTTCTCGTGGAATATTTTATGTTGGCAACCTTAAGTTTATTTTAATTTTTTACGACTAAGTGATGTTTCTTAAGCACAAGGAAGTCGGGAAAGGTCATAGCTTAGACGCAGCATTGCAGCTTATGAGCATGTGTGTAAGTCATAGAGTGTTCAATGCACTTTTTATTTAATTTCTATTTTTTGAGGTGAGTATTTTTCATAAAAAGAACTCAAAATTCGCCATGTTTTTTTCGTGACGTGTGGAATTTTTTTTCCACCATCACTTTTTGTTCGTTATAGCAGGATTGGCAGGCTTTAAATGTTATAGATAGTAGATAAAAAAGAATAAATTGCTGTTTTTAAATATATGACAAGAAAAAAATATTCAGTGCTTTATTATAACGTTTTTTCTTGTCCTGTTTATGTTTTTTATTCGTTAATTTGAATGATGCGCTTTTCGATATACAGGTTACCAACGATTTGGGGCCGGAAATTCATAGTCTGTGTCAGAAAATCGTGATGCCCGAAATTGGTGATGAGACGCCCGTCATGCCGCCTGGAGTCGAAATGGCGACTTCAATTTTCGAACTGTATCTCTCCATTCAGGAATTCGCCAGGTTAGTATGAAATTCTGTGCTCTGGGGGTTTGTGGCTGGGGGTTAGTTTCAGGGGAAGAGTCAGGGGAGAATGACAATCCGGTGGAAGGGTAGTTTACAGGGTTTTTTTTTGGCTGCTGAGTTTTTGGTAGGTGCCCCATTAGCTCCCAGCCAGTCCGCAATCGCTTAATTCTTCTTTTGCTTCATTGTTTCTTTTCAGTTTTAGAGAAAATTTACCAGACCAGAAGGCGTTGGCGGTTCACCTTTATTACCAATGGTTCGAACCCGCCGTCGATAAATGGCTCGACTTGGCCAAATTTAGGGTAAATTTATTTTCCCCATTTCCTATCAATTCTTACATATTTTAGGCGACGAACAGAATAAAAAAGGCTGCGGAACTGACCAGGTTCTGCTCAGGAGATTACATCGTAAAGCACAGCACGTCTGCCATCGACACCTCCGCATGTTTTTACCAAATGAAGGAATTTTGGAAACAGCTCGCCTGGCCAGATTTGGTCGGGTCATATAACTTGCTGTATAAACTCATCGAGGTAAAAAAGTGATCAAAAGATTCTGAAATAATAACGTGGTTTTAGAGTGTGGCAAGCGGCGCGATATTCTACAGCCAGTTAACGCAGCAGAAACTTCAGGATACTGGATATTATGAGGATACCGGGCCGTACAAAACGACAGATGAGGTATTAATTTGAATGGTGGTGTTTCCGAATCTAGTTTTGGTTGTAGATGTGCGTAGCTATGAATGATTTGGAGTACGTTAGAAGAACGATCAGTTTGATTCCTGATGAAGTTGGGATGGAAACGGTTCTGGAAGCAGTGGAAGCAGCAGGGCCCAGGGGTGGATAGAGACCAATGGAGGAATGCGATAACAGCAGTTTTGGACCAGGCGATAAACCAATTGGAAGCGGACATAACGATGGTTATAACGCGAATCGGTGTCAAAATGTGTTCACCCTTGAAAAAAGCGATGTTTCATTTAGCCTGGTCACCGATTCTCTCCCAGCAGAAGACGCGATAAATCCCCTCCTCGAATACTTAGACATGCACCTTTTAGCATTAAACGCAGCTTTGCTTCCGAAGAATTTCGAGCGGTACTCTCCGCAGTCTGGGACGTCTGTCTACTTCAACTCGGACATCAGATGGACGGAAGCGCCGTAGACAGAATGGCCGGTTTTTACGACAGACTCTACGACGCTTTGGACATCATGGTCGACTTCTTTCACGCAGACGGAAAAGGCCTGTTGCACGAAAGCTTAAAATTAGGTAACCGATGATTTTCTGATCATTTCAAATTTTTGTTCAGACAATTACAGAGCCGTCGAGCAAAGGTTACAGTATCACAAGACTGAAACTGAACAGCTCATTAATTTATACTATACAGAAAGGCTTTTTAAGCAATTATCGATAGACAGCACAGAATATGGCGTACTTTCAGTCAGAGCCTATTTTCATCATGATAGCCTCTGTGTTGAAGTTTTGAACGCACGTGATGTCATCCCGCTTGACCCGAACGGTAAAGAGCGCATAGTTTCCGGGAAGGTTAAAAAGTCGTTTTTGCAGGGTTCAGCGATCCTTTTGTGATAGTAGAACTTCTGCCAAAAAATGTTTTCGCTCATTGCACCGAACAGGAGACGAAAGTACAAAAGAAAACTTTAAACCCTTTTTTCGACGAATGTTTTGAATTGTGAGTTGTCTTTTTCGTTCTTTTGCTTTTACTTTTTTTAAGTTCCGTGACTCTGGATCAGTGTAAGTCTGAAGGGGCGATGATCTGCTTCACCGTGATGGACCACGATGTCCTCACCGCGAACGACTTCGCCGGCGAGTGCTTCCTCTCCCTTTCAAGCATCCCGGGCGTCTCGAGTACCGCCTCAGCGGAAAACTTCCACGGTCTCAAACTCATCGAGCTTCCTCTCATGCAGCAAAAAGACAAAAGTAACCAAAACCCCCAAAATGGTAAACAAAACTAACTTTAATTTCAGACCATCCGATTCTAAAAACACTCGAGACCCGCACCTGGGACAAACTCGCCCTCGACTTTGTCAAAAAGCAAAAATTAAGGCTCGCCACGTCATAGTGGCACAGGGAAGCGAGGAGGTCGAGAACGGGAAAGGCCAAACGCCTTTTTACCGCCTGCTGTACCGGCAGTATATAAAACAAAAACAAAATTATACACAAAATTATATAATCAAACAAAAATAGCACTCTCACTATGCTTCTTCTTTTTCTGCTTCTCGTAAGGTCAGTAATTATTCGGCATAAACGGGTCTACATGCGTTCTTAAAACACTGAAATCAAATTTTTCAGCGCCTCTTTTACCAGACTCTCTCAGGGATGAGCATCAGCGCCCCCCTTCATTTTTTTTAAGTTCTCAAAAACTCAAAGTGGCCTACTTTCTCGCTTCTCAAACTAGCTTAGAAACTTTAACATTTGACAATAATTTTGTTTTAATTTTTTTTAACGCACATTTTTTCTTTTTTACGTGAGAGTCCAGGCGAGATATAATTTCGGGGCCAATTATTTACTATGGCACATTATAATACATTTTTTTCCGCACCTCTCGCCACGAATTTATAAATATATATTATTTATGTGTATATGTGTTTTATATATTGTAAACACGAATATGTATTGTGAACTGCCTCCACTATTTTCTATCTATCTCAATATGTACTATATTTTGCCATGAGAAAAAAAAGAAGAAAAAAACTTAAGAGTTGTATATTTGTCTTCATGTCAATTCTAATAACGATGACAAAATTATATTGTTTGTATGGAATATGTTGGTGAAAATATAATCAATTGTTGATGCCAAAAGCTAAATTTTTTTATGCCTTTTTCATAAAATGCTGGAGGATTTTACCGTCGGTAATGACGGTAAAATTTTAAAAATGAGTCGTGAAATTTCACGACCAAAATTCCAACGTGAAGGGTATAAAAATAATTTTGTTACAAATAGAATAACAAAATTACACCATTTATGACTTATTATTATTTTTTTTTTTTTAAGAAAGAAGAATGGGATTTAACCGATGAGCAAGATGCCTTCTTCCTCATCGGTTAATCCATTCTTCTTCTTTTCTGGACTAACCCTTATTAACCCTGGTCATTAAGGGAGGGGGAGGACCCAGGCGGGGGCTCTCGCCATATTGCCTTGGCGCCCTATCAGGGCCTACTCCAGAGGAGTGGCCAAACCAATTTATCGCGGATTTTGTGGAAGAATATTTATTTGGAATTTTAACTTCCAAACAAAAATCCCTACACCCAACCCGGGTCTCGAACCCCGGTCTCCATGGTGGAAGTCCAAGACTGAACCTTCCAGCCACGGATCCGGTTTTATGACTTATTATACCCTTTACTGACGGTTTATTAATGGGGGGGGGGGATCTTCAAGTTCTTGCTATCGAACCCAGAGCCTCCTGTCCTCTAGATGAGCGTGCTGACCACGTCATAATGAACGTAATTGAGATACCCTCGACAGACGCTTAAGCCTAAGAGAACTTCGATGATCGATCAAAATCAACCGTCCAACCCAAGTATCACTTTTCCAAAATCCGTACATGGAGGGTACAGCAATAACTGTCTTTCGGGAAATTTAAATGCTGATTTTTCCGTTTATCTTTTGAACGAATTTACTATTTTTATCGAAGCTTTAAATATGAATATTTAGGTCAAGAATGGGCGGAAGTAAAGGATGACACTGACCGCTCTCGCGTGGGAAGAAAGTGAAATGAGGGAAAGTGAACATCCAATCTTTTTTTGTTCTTTTAATCGTTTCCGGCTTTAAAAAATCATAAAGTTGGACTAACCGAAAGAAAAACCCGTAAAATCGTCAACAAAATAGGAAAAATACGTAAAGTGACTTGAAGGGTCCTTGTTCCCCTTTAAGTATTCGACATAGACAACCTCCGGGTTCCCCCAGCGGTGTCGAAACGTTACATGGACTGACGTAACGCCTTCGGGAATACCCCGGACCTAAACTCCATTCTCCTTAAAGTTTATTGCCACATAAAGGACGTTCATTGCTCTAATAAAATTATAAACAGATTTTTATTCTCAATTTTCTTCTGCTCAAAGCGGCCCTCAAATAGCCCATTTTGTAAAGAAGCCTAAGCTTTCCTCTTTTTAACTTCCTCAAAGAGAAATTATTGTTACACCCTCCATGGGAAAGATTTCCCCAGAAGAAAAACCGATAATTTTTTACGACTTTTAGGGAGCTTAATTACGAAGGTTTTTCTAGAATTTGCCATCCTAGATAGGCTCAAGGTTTAATTTTCCAGAAGGAACTAACGACTTGGAAGTCTATTCCATTTTTTTTATATACAATTTAAAAAACGGCAATTACGGTATTTATTCAACCATCTTAAAATTATAAACTTAAGGTCCGGTTTGTTTCTTTTTTTTTTTTTTTCTTCCCCTCCCATCACATTTTCCGCTCGTTGATTTCCCCTTTTCCAGGATTTCCGGCCTTCATCTCAATATTTTTTCACCAGTCCTAATTAACCTTTTTTATACTGAAAAAATGGTTTCGAGAAAATGAGAAAGGTGAAAGTTGTGGGTTCAGGGACGTAGGTATTCCCCCAAGGTTTGTTTGTACTCCGAGGGCCTTTTTGTTTAACCGGTTCTTTATTCTAAGAAATTTAAATATAGGCCAGTCCTTTAATTTACCTTTATAAAATGGAACTGAAAATATTATTTTCATATATTTTCTTAAACACTCTTATATAACCTGAACTTTCACATGACCCTGTCATTGCTTTACACTCCCATCCTTTTCTTCTCTAATTACCTTAGACAGAAAGAAGTCGACTTCTTTAACATTTTGATCGACAGTTCTAAAAATAAAACGGCTTTTCTATCAAATATTTCGATACCGTCAATCAAATATGTCTATTTCCGAAAATTATTTCAAGAAAATCTGATGAAATGGACGTCTCTGGTCCATCAAAATAAGAGGAAAAAAAGAGGGAAAGAGGAGAGGAGAGGAAAGGGAGAAAAACCTTAAATTGGGAATAAACGATCACTCTTAAACGCTTGGGGGAGAGTGGTTCTAGGCTAAAAAAAAACCAACGAAAACTTCAGAAAATAGCTTAAAAAACGGTTTCTTGAGGGAGAACATGGGAATACTCCCGAAGATCTGGTAAAAAAAATGTTTTTTCGTTGAAAATGAAGGGGGGGATCGAAAAAATCATAAGTATGTAGGAAAAAAAAAGTAGTTTCTTGGCCGAAAAACTTACAAAAACGCCCGAAATGGCCAAAATATCATAAAAATCAAGAGTTTGAGGTAAAAATCGACGAATCTTTGTCAATTTTACAATTCATTCGGATTCCGCACCCAGTATTACACAAAACGGACTACTCAGGGGCTCTTTTTTGACATCAAAAAGCCATTTTATTGGGCAAAATGTCATGAAAATCAAGGGTTTGAGGTAAAAATCTACCAATTTTTCTTCAGTTTATCAATAATTGCAATATGGTTTCTTGAAAAAAAAAAAAAAAAAAAAAAAAACTGGACTGACGATGAGAAAAGCAATTATAAAACTTTTAAAATTAGTTTCTACACTTAAAAACAAAA